>JANAVB010029314.1:90000-159544 GCA_029216955.1 Iris pallida | reverse complement strand
AGTATACTCATGCACTTCAGATATCTACTTCGGATTTTTTCATATAGAGTAACAGAAATACTCGAATTTGTGGGTGGGGGGACCATTTTACAAAATTGCAAATAAAGGGACAACCCGCCAACTGAGTTGGAGGGTTGTGTCACAGAAGTGATCATCCCTCCAACTCAGTTGGCGGGCCAGGGGCTGCTCCAACCCTCCAACTGAGTTGGCGGCTTGGAGTGGGTCCCACCATCAAACGACCAACAGCTCGCCAACTCAGTTGGAGGGTTAGAGCCCGTTTGACCAACGTTCGGCCAGCTTTCCCTCCTACATAAGCAGCCCACTTCTCACCATTGTTCTCTCATCCTCACCAAATCTCAGAACTCTTCTCTCATCCTTCTGCCTGCAATTTTTTTCTTCTGTGAAGGTCCTACAAGCTTCTCTCTACAAGACTCCTACAATCTTTTTTCTACAAGTCTTCATGGATCGTAGCAGCGTAAGAATAGTGTGTTCGTACGGGGGTAACTTGAATGGGTTAGATTATGAAGGAGGGGAAACCCAATTTTTTCAACTTTTATTAATAGTAGTTTTGAAATTTTACGTAATCTAATTATTGAACGTTGTTCTATTCGGTACGAATTTATTATAAAATCTGTTTTTAATTCTAGATGTTTTATAGTAGATAGAGATGAAGCATGGATTTTTTTGCTTGAGATTAATTCACAATCACGATATATAAATATTTTTCTTATTCAAATATCCACGACATTTGATAATAGAAATAGTTAACCCATGAATTATTTTGCTGGTGCCAGTTCTTCCGACAAATTGTTCCATCTTTTGAAGAAAATCATTTATCAGACGAATCTGACGATGATGATGATGATAACGACGGAAATAGTGATGATTTAATTAAAAATATAGAATATGAGTTAGATGATAATATGGATAATGCTACAACCCCTGAATTATTTGTTGGTAAAACATTTTCTTCTCGTTCTGAATTTAGAAGTTTTATAAGTAACGTTGCAATTGAATACAATTTTAGTTGTTCTGCTAATGCTATGAACAATGCTCGTGGAATTATTTATTCTTGTGATCAACCCAACTGTAATTGGAGAGTATATACCAGATGCATTGGAACTGGGAAATAGTTAAAATAATTACATTAGAAAGTCATCATTCTTGTTTTAGTGCACTAACAAGTGGGCGCCATCGATTAGCTACCGCTGTATGGATTAAGAGCAGGATAATTGGTATAATTAGGGATAATCAATCGTACAGTGCATCACAAATAGTTAAAGATATATATAGAGAACATCGTATACATATTAGTTATTCAAAGCATAGAGAGCCCGAGAGATGTCATTAGCTGAAATAAATGGAAGTTACGTTCAGGCTTATGCTAGTCTTGAGGAGTATGCTTTTAGAATTATGGAGACGAATCTAGGTAGTAGATGTTTTCTTAAAATTGTCGAAGATAATAGCTTTCAAAGAATTTATATTTGTTTCAAGGCGTGCATTGATGGGTTTTTTAACTGGTTGTTTACCAGTTATTAGTACTGATGCTACATTTCTTTCTTCCAAATATCAAGACATCTTATTTATTGCTTGTGCTCATGATCCTAACTATCAATTATACCCTATTGCATATGCTGTTGCTGAAGGTGAAAACAGTGATTCTTGGTCATGGTTTTTAAACTCATTAAGAATATCGTTTGAAAGTTCTCTTATTGATTGGAATAGAATTTTTTATTTCGGATAAACAAAAAGGGTTAATAAATACTGTGCAAAATGATTTTCCAGAATCACCTCATTTTTTTGTATTCAACATTTCAAACAAAACATGAAACAGGTTGCGAGAGAAAAGACATTTGAAAACTTTAGACTCGCTTGCTAGATCGTACAATCCGACGGATGCAGAACACTTATTTGAAATAATTAAAGCCGAAAATATAACATTGTATGATTGGCTTATTGGTGTGAATGATGAAAATTGTCGTTTTGTACATTGGATAACAGATTAAATATTTTTGTATTAAATAACTATAACAAATTAAATACTTTTAATCAAATAAATTAAATCATTACCTCGCTAGACTCCAATGTATCAAATTGTTCACGATATAGTGACACCGCCTTGTAGGTACTGTGCTGTTGATCAACTATCTGTGGACCATCGCATAGCAACAGGAAACTCCGTAATCACTAGTCATACTAGTTACGGTCTACCAATAGAAAATGTTCATATGACCAAACCTATAATAGATAAATATGGTATTAGAGATATACTAAATAAAAATGCTAAAGTCGCTTAGAGATTTATGTGAATTAGTGAAATACATCTGCAATACTCTTGCGATAGTTCCAGTCACAAATTCGATCAACATCGCGTAGAGATGCTAGGGCAGCAGCTCCCCAAGCATGACCAGCGGGTTTTGTCAAATCATCTAAGAATGGTAGAAGTCTAACATTGACCATACCTCCCGATGCATCAGAAATAGAAGAGCACCACACAAACAGAGCAAGTACGCTCTAGTACATCGAATAATCTGAAAAAGACATATTAGTGCGATCGAATATTCTGAAAAAAACATATTAGTAATCTAAAAATTAAGCCTTCACAATTGCGTCTAAATTAAGATACATACCTGACTATCATCTACGTCAACGTGTTCATCGTCGATTGTACGATCTATATCCATGAAGTTTCCACGAAGCCATGTTAATTTGACAAAGCTGCTACCCCCTATATCGGATGGAGGTGCAACACCGAGATATCTCCTGATCAGTCCCGATGCAGAGGTCGTATGATCGAAGTATATGGCATCACCAGTAATAGGCAAACCTAATATGTTTGCACATCACATAAAGTGATCGTCATCTCGCCTGCTGGGAGCTGAAAAGTATTGCGGTCTGGCCACCAGCGCTGAGCAAGACTAACGATAAGGTAACGTCATGGATGAGAAACTTAATTTCATCTAAGTATTGAAATCCAAAAGACTGCATCAAAGCCTTTTGAGCGGGATTTAACTCCCAGGATCGATATCTTCTCTGTTTCCTCCAGTTCCCATGCTCTCGGGTACGTAATTCCTGGTCATGATCAAATAACTATAGATAGTTTAACTAAATTAGAAATTAAAATTTAAATTAACAATAAATTTTTGGGCATTTAACTAAATATTTTATTTCTGACTAAATATATTTTAATTAATGAAACATACAAAAAAATTTCAAACATACCTCTCCACTGAATATCTTAGAACATATGTGATTTTTTCGTTCATTCTTAATCTTTTCAGTAGTTGGCCCACCTGGAATAAGACCGTCATTTTCTTCATCCATGTAAAATAAATAATAATAAACATGATTAAAATACCAAAATCTATAATACTTTTATTACTATAAATATGAGAACATAAAATTATTGCTAGTGTAAAAAAAATATAATTTTCTTTTTTGCCGGAGACGATTTCTCGTTTCTGCTACAAGTTGATGTGCAAATGTGGGAGAGAATAGGAGTAAGAGGAAGGGGGTTTCTGTGAAAGAGAGAGAGAGAGGGTGCTGTGAAAGTGAAAGGGGGGGGGGGTAGAAATAGGAGATGGGTGGGGTTAAAACGAGGTGGTAACAATGGGGAGGCTGGAAACAGGGGGAGGCTGGTCGTCGGTTTTGGAAAACCGCAGCCATCAGCCCGCCAACTGAGTTGGAGCGTTGGCTGCCACCCCAACCCGCCAACTGAGTTGGAGGGCTGGCAGCAAGCCGCCAACTCAGTTGGAGGGCTGTCCTCCCACACGCAATTTCGCAAACTCATCCTCCCACACGTAATTTCATATAAATTTATTACTTTATAAAAAAAACCGTATCTACTTTGTTGATAAAGGTATGTATCATCATGTACCAAAAAAATCGGTTGGCTAGAGTCCCCCAGCACACCAACTGCTCCGCCTATGCACGTGACAGTACTGAGTCCTGAGTCGTCTCCAGTAATACCAATACAGTACACCACTCGGATTAAATTAGGGGGGGGGGGGGGCGGGGGATAGTGGTGTACTCATGACAAGATCGGATGGGACTCTGGTAGGGGTGGGCACGGGTCGGGCCGGGCCCAAACTTTGTAGACCCGGACCGGACCCGTTTCTTGACGGGGCGGGGTGGGCCGGGCCTAAATTTTTTTGGAACCGGATTGGACCCGGCCCGTTTAAAACGGATCCAATCCGGAAAAACCCGCGGGTCCAAACGGGTCCAAAATTTAGTAGTTCTGCAGTACAAAATAGATGAGTTTAAGTTGTCACACAGCAATAAATTGATAGAGAGCATAACAAATTTAGTTGGGGGACTTTCCTTACCGAGCATCCTCACAAGCAAACAGGTTATAGAGCCTTTATTTTGTGTTCCTAACTACTGCAATATACATTGTTTTTCTTGTTGTAAGAAACATGAGGCAATCCAAGTTGTTACAACTTGCAACACAATCAAACAACATAAAAGAAAGAAAAGCCATCCTTACATTCAAGCAACCGCACCAAACAAAAAAAAAAAATGAAGAAGAGGCAATCCATATTTCAACAAGACAGATAAGAACTTTTAAGCATTAATAGTAAGTCAATGAAAATGAAAATAAGAAGAAAAAAAAATTCAAAACAAACGGGCTGGGCCGGGGCCCGTTTCATTTGGAAACACGACCCGCCCCGACCCGTTTATTTTACACAACCCGCCCGTCCCGCCCGTTTGAAAGTAAAAATTTTGGAACCGGCTTGTTTGGACAATATATGGTTCAGGGGGTCGGAACCGCGGATCGTGGACCCGTATGCCCAGCCCTAGACTCTGGGCTCACAACGGCAACAGGTTGAGGCCTTCCTACTTAATAATTTCTTTCAGAATGGCTTCAAGTAGACAAATGCTAGTAAAGGTTACATCATTGTACTCAAAAAGTCTTCTTCCACAGGGACGGGGTTCCAGAACTCCTGTACTCAAAAAGTCTTCTTCCACCGGCATTTAGAAAAAAGAAAAAGAACACAGAGGAGACAGTGTCCCTATTGGTCATTTCATCAAATATAGCAAATGCTGACAAATGCTAGTAACCGTTACATTTATCATTGGGCTCAAAGTCTTCCTCCACCATGCACATCATCATCATTGGGCGGGCTCAAACTCTTCCTCCACCATGCACATCATATCATTGGGCTCAAACTCTTCCTCCACCATGCACATCATCATCATTGTGCCGGATCAAACTCTTCCTCCACCATGCACATCCATTATCATTGGGCTCAAAGTCTTCCTCCACCATGCACATCATTCGGCTCGTATTCCTCCACCATGCATGTTTCTGAAAAGTTCGAGAGAACTAGTAGAATCTCCTTGCATTCCAAGTCGTTCAACATTGCACACCAAGTCACAGTGCTCCCATTAGTCATTTCATCAAATATAGCAAAGGCTGACATAAAATTCTTATATTTATAGTTTTGATATATACTTTAATTTTGTTGGAAATAAAAGCAAAAAATATTTTTCAATATTTACGTCCGAAACGAAACGACATCCGTCCGCACCAAACATAGTAGTTGACTTATGCAGAAAAATAAAAATAACAAAGTTTGAAGAAAAATTACTGAAATAAAGTAAAAAAAAAATCCTAATCGATAAAAAAATTACGAAGAAAACGATATCACTAGTAAATAAGGTTAAAATATTTTAAAAGATAGCTACAACTTCGTACTACTTAATACCAGAGAAAGTACACAAAAAAATCTTAAATATTTTTCAGAGGTTACAAATAAGAATAACTGAGAAACTCTATTTCTCTTTCTTCGATCAATCTCTCTATTTTTTCCTCTCATTTCTTTCAAGCTATTGGTGGCTCCCAAACAACTTTCTTTGAGCACAATAATCTCTCACACAAGAAATCCTGTACCCTTTTGGAATGGGTGGGATTCTCAACCTATGGGAAGAATATCCCGGGGTGCGACGAGCGTCATTCGTGTGTTGGAGAAGCTCGGAGGGTGCATCGATCACTGTATATTGGAACATATATAGTAAGCAAATATATGATTGAATTTCAATCTTTTACTTTGATCATATATTTATGATTGGATCTTTTATGTATTGACTTTCCATATAGTTGGACTTCCAATTTATGGCAAGCCAATTATGTTTGATTTTCATTATATATATATATATATATATATATATATATATATATATATATATATATATATATATATATATATATATTATACTTTCCATATATTGAGCTTCCATATTTTCATATATGGTAACCCTAATTCATGTAAGGGTTTGTAGAAGGTTGATGCATACAAGTTGATAAAAAATGAAAGGAAAAAAAAGATGGCAAGAGTGCTTTGCAATATTAGGAGGAGTAAGGAGATATCTACGGCTTTTTTGAATATAGGAATGTTTCAGATAATTGTATTTTTCGTCTTCGTTCTTCGTGTGTCCGTAATTATTTTTCTATTCCTATGAGTTATGGTGATCCGTGTTGGATCGGTAAGGACTTGTAGAGGGTGTAATCTTCTATTCCATTAATGGAGGCTTTTCAGGATTAGACTCCAATCGTCCCGTAATTTTTTCATAAGGATTTCAATGTCAAAAATTCTTTGCGTCTGCAATTGGTTCTTTGTGATTTTGACGTTTGGTTTTGTGTGTTGTTATTGCTCGATTTTCACAAAGGCTTCTTGTTTTGGGGGAACGATTTCTGCATTTCATTCCCAACACGTGGTATCAAAGCATTGGTTTTGTTCCGGCTAATACCAACGCGTGATATCAGAGCTTTATTTTTTGGAGGGTGTGTCACCCCCAGTTTTCAAAAACAGGAGTATTTTGTCATTTTACATTTTTGAATATTTTTAAATTTTATTTTATTATTTATGATATTATTTTGGGGTTAAAATTTATTTTATTATTTATGATATTGTTTTGGGGTTATTTGAGTCGGGTTCGAATTTTAACTCAATTCGACTTGAAACGGGGACCCGGGGGATAGTTTGACTCTAGTGGGACCCACACACTAGTTAGACATGGCCCACATGATATTAATTTTAGTCCACATGATATTAATTTTAGTTAGTAGTTAGACTAATTATTTTGGTTAGCATTAATTGAGATTAGTGATTTTGGAATGACCAAACTACCCCCGACTTAAACCCCTACCAATATATTAGCTAATAGATTAGTGCAAGGGGCTTTTAGGCATTTTCTAATATGACAAAAACTACTTTAATGGCTGGCCACTTGGAGGGGGGATAAGGGGTGAGTCATCATCTCTTCCATTTCATTTTATCCATCCATTTTCTCTCTCATGTTCTTCCCCAAATTTCTAGAGAACAACTCCATTGATTTCATCTCCAAATCCACCATTTCTTCCACCAAATCTTCTTCTCTTCTCCTCTACTCCATAGTTAGAGGGTACTAGCCAAGTTTGGGAGGAATCGGAGCTCGTTCGTGTCCTTTTGGAATCTCTACGTGTCGGTGTCGTGTCGGAAGGCCTTTTCCTTTGAAACTCTCTTCCGGAAGGTATAATCTCTCCTCTAATCCACCCCAACATGCATATAGGATTATTTTGGACCCATAAGAATGACTCCCATGGTTGTATCTCTATTTGTGTCCATTTTGTGTTCATTTGGAGGTCATAGGAGTGTCTTTGTGTTGTGGATGTGTTCGTGTTACATATATAGATTTATATATATATATATATTGTAATGAGAGTGTATCTATATTTATATACGTAATAAATGGTTCATGATGATTATATAATCAAGTTTGTGAGTGTGGTTCCTCATATTATTATTGTTGTGGATAATTAGGATATATATTGTGTATTCTTTTGGCTCAAACTATTTAAATCCGTCATGATTTTTATCCACGTTTTTAATTTCAGTCCTAACTTAGAAATGCCATAACTTCTAGCTCAAAGCTCGGTTTAATCTCCCGTTTTTTTTAAAGAAGCGTATTGAAGTTAGCTTTCCAAAAACATATATTAATAGGCCTAATTCTTTCTGTAAATTTCTCGAGAATTATTTGAGTGTCAGCTGTACGAAAGACAAATGCGTTCTCGGTGTTTTCGCGATTCCCGGAGTTTCCGGAAACGAAAACGCGATCCGTTTGAAGTTTCGGAAAGCTAACACATAGATCTATAACATACTTTAATCCTAGATTTCAATTCATGCTGAGTTGGTACAGTATTGATTATTAGTAGGAGTTACTATTCGGCATATGTATTTTGTGCACCCTTGTGTGTAATATAATGTTCTATTTGATTTTAACCCATGTTAATGTATATACATTATGTAACTAAATAGAAAATGCAAGCATGAGTAAATAGTTAAATAAATGATGTATGAGGTATAAGTATCCTATCTAATATAAGTATGTATAAGTATGGCTTGTAATGAATATGTAGGTTCCATAGTATGTAATGTATGGTGCATATAGTAGTGCAAGAGAATAAATGAATGATGAATGAATGCAAGCATGAATGTAATGTAATAATAGATGTAATGTATGCAATATACAAGTTAATGAGATGTAATGTTCTATGTTAACACAAATCCTATATTACCTCATGTACCCCTTACACTATGTTGACACTATCACACTTGACACTTTGTTCACTTACACTTTGACACTCTTTGATATGTATACACTATGTATGCCCATTTAACCCTCACTTGCCCCTTTGCCATGTTCACATACACACATATAGCCTCTTAAATAAGTATTTATGAATATAGTTAACTTAGCTATGTATGTATATTATATATATGGTAGCATATTGTATTGTAATATATAAGTTTATATAGCCATTGAAATGCCATGATTATAGAACTAATGTTGAATACCAATATATGCATGTGTATATATATGTAGACATGTATAGCTTAAAGTAATAGATTACCTAGTGTATATCTAATATGAATTCTTGCCTATTTGAGTATTGAATAATTGCATGCTATATAGAGTTGGGTGTATGTTGGCTTGTATAGCCTTGTATTGATGTGTGCTTGCTAGGATAGTCTTGGTTAGGCCTAGTAAGACTTGCTGGATTAGAACATGACCTAGTTTGACCTAGTTTGACTAGTGCAGTTGACCAGAGTTGACCAAGGGTTGACTTTGGCCTAGTTGACCTAGATTCATGTAGAATGCATTATAGTGCTTTATATTACCCTTCTGGATATGTTGTGACTTGTGTTGTTCTAATTAGGAGCCAGACACCTCTCCTCGGACAGTATCTTATTTTAGGTCTGTGATCACTCTGAGCATCTGTTCACCTATCAGCTCAGGACCACAGGCGAGTACATTCACTGATAGTTTTCATTGTCTTGATATCTGCTATATCCGATTCAGTTGTAGTGTTATACTCGATTTCCAGTCACGGCAGTACACGGACTAGTATATGTTGGATCATGACATGGGATGTTGTTCCTAGAGTTTCATGGTATATTGATACATGTTCTGTCTTGTTTCAGTATATTGGTATAGACACCTATGGAATCCCGTGTCATAACGTGTCATGTTCAGATCCATTGTACTATTCGGGGATGGGGGAGTTATTAGTGGTTGTGTGATCAATTCCCACATGGTTCTATGGTACTCATGGTTCATAGCTATACCCTCACCTCACGACGGGTAAGCCTGACCGTACGGTTTATAGCTTTCCATGGTGACCGGCCTTATCGTTTCTATTGTACTCATGGTTCATAGCCGGTCAGATGGAAAGCCTGATCATTTCCCAAGCCGATCACATGACGCACTAATAATTCAAGGCACCTTTTATATTTATTATCTTAGGGTGACTAAGTTCTGTTTGGGAGAAGGGTTGCAACCCCGGTCCTTGTTTGGTTTAAGGGTTGTAACTCGGCTTCCGAATAGTTCCCAAGTCATCCTATATATACATATACATTATCGTCCTTTACAGTACTCACATCATGATATATATTTCTAGTTGATTTTGTCTTGTATTTCATTATACTGTCTTTTATAGCTTTTGTCAATTCACATGGAACTGCTGTTGGTGTTTGTACTTGCTCATTTTTCTGATAGGATACGTTGACAAATTTTACAGATAGCTTGGGATTGCCTGCTAGCCTAGAGGAGACCATTAGAGGTTGTTTAGTTAGCTATTTTCAGTTATCTGGAGTTGTATTTATTTTGTGGATTACTGTATTTGAGTTTTGAGATGTATTTCTGGGTTTTTGTATCTTAGACACTTAGACTTCTATCTCCTGTATCTTTTTGGATTTTATGTTTCATCTATCCTCATATGCTCTACCTTAGATGTGATTGAGACTGTATCTGCTATGTCACCCCCATTCGGGGAGTATAAACTGTTTAGTCTTATACTGTTATATGCATTGAGACCTAGGACAGCGTTCTATCGCCGACACTGCGGCGTAGGCTGGGCGTTGTTACGTTCTCGTGCCCTAATCCTAGGGTGCGGGTCGTGACACGTTTTTGTGGTGGCCCATGCAGATCGAGACTAAAGTATAGTGGTATTCAAACTAGAGTACCACTACAGCCTGCAGTAGGATTAGGATATATTTTGAAGGTACTCAATCACAGTTAGGACCCTTGAGAGATTCCCGGGACGACCCTTGAGAATCGTATTTAACTTCGATTTGAAAACTCTTTTTCCTTGATTGATTTATCTTTACTTTCTGCTATTGAATTTGATTTTGATGGATTATTATTGAATTTGAGTTTATATTTATTGATTTTGAAGGATGATTATTGAATTTTAAATTTTAATGATAGCTGTCGCATCCGAGTTTGTATTTTCATGGATTTTTGTTCATTTTGGATTTTGATGTTCGTTGATAAATTGAATTGATTTTTGAGTATTCATTGTTGATTTAAATTAATTTTGTCAAGATGAAATTATATGGGCTAGGTCATCTAAGTTGTGGAGTCTAGTCTTCTGCAGTCATATTAGCCAGCATGGTGAGGACATATAGTCTGACTTGGATCTATTTCTCGGGTGTAGGAATTTAAGGTTTTTGCAGCCAAGCGTGCGGCATCGCAAAAATGTTAAATACCATGATTCTAGAGGTATGTGCCAAAGTCGAGGACTCTGTGATTATCGTAGCCTTGCTTACTAGTATGACGAGGATTAGGGTACCATGATTTTTGACCTGACGCATATGATTATCAGATTTTACTTTAAATATTTTCGAACACGTTTCTCTACTTTTGTTTCTGTCCTTCAAAAAAAATTATTTTTAATTATTAATTGTTTTGTTTTGTTTGCTTCTCATTATTTAACTTAAGAGTAGGGTTGCCTGTTTTTATAAACCTTTGCGTAATTTCTTGCTATGAGTTTCTTCTTAATACATTGAATCGATGATTTTGCTAGACTTTATCTTGGATTTGAAAATTTAGCTCTGGATTTCAAAAAAATGGTTCTTCTTTAAATAGATAAGCAAAACAGATTTTTATCGTTATTTCTTTCTTGCTATTATTCTTACAAAAAAAAATGCCATGATTAGTGTAACTTGATAGCTGTTGTTTTGGAACCCAATTTCTCATATACAATTTCATATGTATTCACGTACACGCACGCCGACTATCTAACCATATAACATTACATAATGCCAGCTTTTCCCTCTCTAACGCTCTCTCTATATATATTGTGATTGGATTTCAATGCAAGTGACTTTCAATTCTTTAACTTTGAAATTGATTTTTCTGTACCCTTTTAGATTATTGGACGTTACCTTTCTTATTTTTATATATTTTTTTTATGAGTACCAGCTTTCACATAGGATGGTAGACTGTCTTACAGTTTTGATGATTTGCTATTTCTTTATCTTTTTTCAGTTTAGCACTCTAGATTTCTTGTGTGTTTGATACCCTATGACCGTCTTGGTTTAGCATGACTAGTATACCTAGATGAGACTTTCACTACCACCGTATGCAATGACCCTGTATGTCGTCCTTTTGATCACATGATTTATTTTAATCTGGGACTTTGATTGTGAGGGTTTGACCTAGAGGGAGTATGGACATTTTAATTTCGAGGATGAAATTTTTCTAAGGTGGGTAGACTTGTAACACCCAATTTTCTAAAATGAGAGTAATTTTGAAATTTTGTAATTTTGTAATTTTAATCATTTATTGATTTGACATTTAAATCATGATATAATTTTTGGTAATTTTTAAATCATTTTAAAACTATTTAAATTCTTGACTTGTAATTTTGATGTTTTGCTAGTGAAATCCTAGAGACTGTTTGACCTATAGCCTAACCATGTGATTAGGATGTTTTAATGTCATTTCTGGCCTAAGGATATTTTACATTTGACCTCCTTGAATTATTTTGATATTTATTGCTTTGGTGATTGTTAATTTTGACCTTTGATAAGTGTGATGGTTTTGTGTCCGTATCGGACACGTATCAGTTTTTATTTACAAATGTTTGATGTGCCTCAAGGAGATTTTTATTGTTGATTTTTTTGAAAAGTATTTGAATGAGATTGTTTTCTGCATGTGTTTCATGTGATTGCTTTGTTTTAATTTCGAGGACGAAATTTTTTTTAAGGTGGATAGATTTGTCACCCCCAGTTTTCAAAAACAGGGGTATTTTTGTCATTTTACATTTTTGAATATTTTTAAATTTTATTTTATTATTTATGATATTATTTTGGGGTTGAAATTTATTTTATTATTTATGATAATGTTTTGGGGTTATTTGAGTCGGGTTCGAATTTTAACTCAATTCGACTTGAAACGGGGACCCGGGGGGTAGTTTGACTCTAGTGGGACCCACACACTAGTTAGACATAGCCCACATGATATTAATTTTAGTCCACATGATATTAATTTTAGTTAGTAGTTAGACTAATTATTTTGGTTAGCATTAATTGAGATTAGTGATTTTGGAATGACCAAACTACCCCCGACTTAAACCCCTACCAATATATTAGCTAATAGATTAGTGCAAGGGGCTTTTAGGCATTTCCTAATATGACAAAAACTACTTTAATGGCTGGCCACTTGGAGGGGGGATAAGGGGTGAGTCATCATCTCTTCCATTTCATTTTATCCATCCATTTTCTCTCTCATGTTCTTTCCCAAATTTCTAGAGAACAACTCCATTGATTTCATCTCCAAATCCACCATTTCTTCCACTAAATCTTCTTCTCTTCTCCTCTACTCCATAGTTAGAGGGTACTAGCCAAGTTTGGGAGGAATCGGAGCTCGTTCGTGTCCTTTTGGAATCTCTACGTGTCGGTGTCGTGTCGGAAGGCCTTTTCCTTTGAAACTCTCTTCCGGAAGGTGTAATCTCTCCTCTAATCCACCCCAACATGCATATAGGATTATTTTGGACCCATAAGAATGATCCCCATGGTTGTATCTCCATTTATGTCCATTTTGTGTTCATTTGGAGGTCATAGGAGTGTCTTTGTGTTGTGGATGCGTTCATGTTACATATATAGATATATATATATATATATATATTGTAATGAGAGTGTATCTATATTTATATACGTAATAAATGGTTCATGATGATTATATATTCAAGTTTGTGAGTGTGGTTCCTCATATTATTATTGTTGTGGATAATTAGGATATATATTGTGTATTCTTTTGGCTCAAACTATTTAAATCCGTCATAATTTTTATCCACGTTTTTAATTTCAGCCCTAACTTAGAAATGCCATAACTTCTAGCTCAAAGCTCGGTTTAATCTTCCGTTTTTTTAAAGAAGCGTATTGAAGTTAGCTTTCCAAAAACATATATTAATTGGCCTAATTATTTCTGTAAATTTCTGAAGAATTATTTGAGTGTCAGCTGTACGAAAGACAAATGCGTTCTCGGTGTTTTCGCGATTTCCGGAGTTTCCGGAAATGAAAACGCGATCCGTTTGAAGTTTCGAAAAGCTAACACATAGATCTATAACATACTTTAATCCTAGATTTCAATTCATGCTGAGTTGGTACAGTATTGATTATTAGTAGGAGTTACTATTCGGCATATGTATTTTGTGCACCCTTGTGTGTAATATAATGTTCTATTTGATTTTAACCCATGTTAATGTATATACATTATGTAACTAAATAGAGAATGCAAGCATGAGTAAATGGTTAAATAAATGATGTATGAGGTATAAGTATCCTATCTAATGTAAGTATGTATAAGTATGGCTTGTAATGAATATGTAGGTTCCATAGTATGTAATGTATGATGCATATAGTAGTGCAAGAGAATAAATGAATGATGAATGAATGCAAGCATGAATGTAATGTAATAATAGATGTAATGTATGCAATACACAAGTTAATGAGATGTAATGTTCTATGTTAACACAAATCCTATATTACCTCATGTACCCCTCACACTATGTTGACACTATCACACTTGACACTTTGTTCACTTACACTTTGACACTCTTTGATATGTATACACTATGTATGCCCATTTAATCCTCACTTGCCCCTTTGCCATGTTCACATACACACATATAGCCTGTTAAATAAGTATTTATGAATATAGTTAACTTAGCTATGTATGTATATTATATATATGGTAACATATTGTATTATAATATATAAGTTTATATAGCCATTGAAATGCCATGATTATAGAACTAATGTTGAATACCAATATATGCATGTGTATATATATGTAGACATGTATAGCTTAAAGTAATAGATTACCTAGTGTATATCTAATGCGAATTCTTGCCTATTTGAGTATTGAATAATTGCATGCTATATAGAGTTGGGTGTATGTTGGCTTGTATAGCCTTGTATTAATGTGTGCTTGCTAGGATAGTCTTGGTTAGGCCTAGTAAGACTTGCTGGGTTAGGACATGACCTAGTTTGACTAGTGCAGTTGACCAGAGTTGACCAAGGGTTGACTTTGGCCTAGTTGACCTAGATTCATGTAGAATGTATTATAGTGCTTTATATTACCCTTCTGGATATGTTGTGACTTGTGTTGTTCTAATTAGGAGCCAAACACCTCTCCTCGGACAGTATCTTATTTTAGGTCTGTGATCACTCTGAGCATCTGTTCACCTATCAGCTCAGGACCACAGGCGAGTACATTTACTGATAGTTTTCATTGTCTTGATATCTGCTATATCCGATTCAGTTGTAGTGTTATACTCGATTTCCAGTCACGGCAGTACACGGACTAGTATATGTTGGATCATGACATGGGATGTTGTTCCTAGAGTTTCATGGTATATTGATACATGTTCTGTCTTGTTTCAGTGTATTGGTATAGACACCTATGGAATCCCGTGTCATAACGTGTCATGTTCAGATCCATTGTACTATTCGGGGATGTGGGAGTTATTAGTGGTTGTGTGATCAATTCTCACATGGTTCTATGGTACTCATGGTTCATAGCTATACCCTCACCTCACGACGGGTAAAGCCTGACCGCACGGTTCATAGCTTTCCATGGTGATCGGCCTTATCGTTTCTATTGTACTCATGGTTCATAGCCGGTCAGATGGAAAGCCTGATCATTTCCCAAGCCTATCACATGACGCACTAATAATTCAAGGCACCTTTTATATTTATTATCTTAGGGTGACTAAGTTCTGTTCGGGAGAAGGGTTGCAACCCCGGTCCTTGTTTGGTTTAAGGGTTGTAACTCGGCTTCCGAATAGTTCCCAAGTCATCCTATATATACATATACATTATCGTCCTTTACAGTACTCACATCATGATATATATTTCCAGTTGATTTTGTCTTGTATTTCATTATACTGTCTCTTATAGCTTTTATCAATTCATATGGAACTGCTGTTGGTGTTTGTACTTGCTCATTTTCCTGACAGAATATGTTGACAAATTTTACAGATAGCTTGGGATTGCCTGCTAGCCTAGAGGAGACCATTAGAGGTTGTTTAGTTAGCTATTTTCAGTTATCTGGAGTTGTATTTATTTTGTGGATTACTGTATTTGAGTTTTGAGATGTATTTCTGGGTTTTTGTATCTTAGACACTTAGACTTCTATCTCCTGTATCTTTTTGGATTTTATGTTTCATCTATCCTCATATGCTCTACCTTAGATGTGATTGAGACTGTATCTGCTATGTCATCCCCATTCGGGGAGTATAAACTGTTTAGTCTTATACTGTTATATGCATTGAGACCTAGGACAGCGTTCTTCCGCCAACACTGCGGCGTAGGCTGGGCGTTGTTACGTTCTCGTGCCCTAACCCTAGGGTGCGGGTCGTGACAGGGTGTCAGGGTTGACAGTCAAACCAAGGAGAAGAGATAAATACAAAGCCGGTGTGCATGGTAAACCTAAACAATACCAATTATCACTACCAGAGGAGCAAGATAAAAGACTTATTATTTGTCGAAAAGTTGCTACTTCCACTATTTGCTTCTGATGGGCCAGTTGATAAATTCGAAGAGGGGACTGGAACTTCGAGCACATATAGTTTTGTGGGTACATCAGATAGTTCGTTGACGCGGACATATATAATCACGTTGCCAGTATAGAGCACACGAGGACACTATAGAATAAGCTGGAACCTTTGTATGCGAATAAGATTGGGATAAACTTGTTCCAGATCCGACAAACAATGGGTGCGATACAAAGATAGTACGTCTATCATGGATCACTTGAGTGAATTCTAGGACATGATTGACCAGCTATCTTCGATGGGAGTCAAGTTCGATGACGAGGTACATGGACTATGGCTGCTTTGTACATTGGGAGAAACGTGAGAAACTGTACGAGTGTTTATGATCGCTTCTGCTCCAGAAGGCATGGCTAGTCTGGAGTTCGCCAAGAGCAGAATACTGAATGAAGAGATATAGAGATGTTCTTAGGACACTTCATCCACATTCCATTCTGAGTCGCTTGTTTTAGAGACTCGCGGAAGGTATAAAAGCAGGGGTCCTGGCGGTGGCAAAGACAAGAATTAATGCCCTGCATCGTACAGTACATTACGGTGAGTCGATCATACGATGGGGTATGAGTTTGCTTCGAAGAAGCACGATTTCAATTTGAAGAGGTATTAACTCGGTTGGTTTTATGTGCAGGGATATGCGAAGTTCCTTACAATTAGAGTATCGTCTTGCGATGAGTTGAAGCATGGGCACGATAGTTCAAATCAATGGTTATATCAAGGAGAACAAAGTGTTCATATGGTTAGCTTGCACGAGATGATCATGCAACGATGATAAGGTGTCAGTCCGCATTAGTTCGGCGAAGCAATTGACAGAATGGCTTAAAATCCAAATAGTGGAATATAATCCAAATGGTTCATCAAGCATGAGTATTCTTCGTTCAGAAATAGGGAAAAATAAGATTCCAAGACAAGGAGTTCAAGAAGAATCATCAAATTCAATTATGAGTTCCAAAGACGATTGATAAAAACAAAAGAATTTTTGAAGCAGTTATGAATAGAGATCCTAATATAATATCCTATTGCAGGCTCGCCCGGCACAGTAACCGAAACAATATTTCTGTCGTGTATGGGCCACCAAAAAAATATGTAACACCACAGTCCCAAATTACGTAGGACCAGGAGTATGTATACATGCCAGCTACGTATCGAGTGGACTCCAGCACGGCTCGAATATGTATAAGCTATTGGTGTTCTAATTCTATCTATCAATCAACTATAAATATATATATCTCAATCCACAAGATAAGTAACATCAAGAATGAATGATATATGACATGGTCTGCAGCAAAATAACATATATGTTCGATTAGACCCGATGAACGATATGGGTCTACAAAATAATACTAAATAGTAAAATAGAAATAATGAATAAATATAAAAGTATGATAAAATACCTGAGCCAGATACAACAATACCTCCATGACCAGCAGACTATCTCTACTTGACCAACTACATGGAGAGATTACTAGGTCCTCATGGGACATAGCAAGGTACAAAAAATATGACAATGTAACAACAAAAAATAAACTAAAAGGGGAACTACTCTAACCATTCTAAGTGATATGCACATGAGAACATTTTTTCGGATATCAGGCTTCATGTACTGAAGCTCACAAACAACTCAGCAACTCACACCCAGGGCACCTTGTTGTGGTACCTTGCGCAAACGTGCCAAGAGAACACCAAAGTTTGAGCACAAAGACAATGACAAACGAGTCAGGTAACAGCCAAGTCTCGGTTATAGAGACAAGGCCAAACTTGTCCAGGTAGCCTGATATGAAGGTAATGTTCTCCCCACCCTATGATCTAACTTTATCCAATCAAGTCATGTCAAGTCAAGTAGATCTCAAGTACAAGCAATAAATCCTGCAGCCTATCACAAAGTCTGTAGCCACGAATATTTCTTGTATACTTCATATCATGATCGTGTTAGTGTCTAAGGTCTATCGTCTCAATGAAACACGAATAAAATGCATCGACATGCATGCCTAGTATCGATAACCGATATCTATATAACGACATCGGCACCTGAATACAGTTCGGACGCAAAGTATCGACTATTCCTACGTTCTAAAAATTAATAAACAAGAAATAAAACAATAATAAAGGAAGGGAACATGAACAGTAACATTGGCAAGGTAAACTTGCCTACAACTTTCAATTGTAATATGACGGTCCGGCTCGTCCTCGCTACACCCATCACACACTCCTAGAATAAATAATTCTATCTATCAGTAATATATCTATGCCTTAACACATTGTATCTCCGAAAACTAAGGGTTCCATGTTGTGGGGAATTTAATTCTACCTAATTTTGGCTTTTGAACTATTTGATTTTGATTTTATTTAAGGAAGTTATGGCATTTTTTGTGTTCAGGGGTTCCTGCACATCTTCGGTGCTGCTGGGACGATGAACAATGTTGCGCGTGCGATTCGTTGGCCATGTGCCTACATGTCGTACTCTCGTACCCCGTGTGCCATGCATCCATGCAATGCGCGTTTCATGTGCCACGCGCCTACACGATTCGTTGGCCGTGTGCCTGCACGTCTTGCTCTCACACCCCACGTACCGTACATCCGTATGCTGTATGTTTTGTACGCCATGCACCGCGCACCTGCGTGATTCATTTATCGTATGAATACATCATGCTCTCATGCCTCGCGTGCCGTACATCTACATGTTGTTCCATTTTACATGTCATGCGCTTGTTCGATTCGTTGGCCGCATGCCTATGCGCTGTGCTCTCGCGCTTCAGGCGTTGTGCATCCGTGTTCTGCGTGTTTCATAGCCGCGTGCTCGCGATTCATTCGCCGTACGTCGTGCTCTCATGCTCTGTGTACCGTACATTTGTGCGCTGCATATTTTATGGCCACGTGCCTGTGCGATTCGTTTGTCGCACGCCTATGAGTCGTGCTCTCGTACCTCGCACGCCGTGGCCAATTTTGTCCGCGCATGCAAATGCCTGTTTTTGCCTGTTTAACCTGTTTTGTAGCTAGAATCTTGAAAAACTTACGACATGAAAGTTGTAGATCTTTGTCCTGTCTTCAAGAATCTTTTTGTTTTACCTTAACTGGAGTTCATATGCGATTGATTGTTTCAATCATAGTTTTTGATCTTCTTTGCATGTTTTCTGTACTTGGCCAAAATTACGACGACCCGACTTGAAGAACTTGAACATGATAATATGATCCCGCCTTGATAATCTTGATAGTGGCCCATCGAGGCACACTCTTGACAAGTACTGTTGATGTGACAAGTAAACTTGACATGACATATATAATCTTGAACGCTGTTGTGACAACCATTCCGGACTTGCTAAGTGTAACGCTTGTCTTAACACCGTGGTTGATTTTTCTGATTGTGACTAAATATCCTACCTGTTCCGTCTTGTATCATGTCTAGGGCATGGATCCCTGGTTACCAAGGTCAGGAATTCATAAGAAATCTGACTAGCTTAAACGACTAGATTGATCAAGTAGTTCATATAAAGAGATTTCTTAGTTACAGGCGATCCCGTTATCCCGGCCACACCTGTGGACTTGTAGCCTGTCGTCGAGTAGAGCGCATTTCCAGCACACTATCATGTGTTGCACTCCTTGTAAAGCTAAAAGTTATCTAAATTTTTGATAAACTATTATAACCCTACCTGGATAACCTAGATAGTTTGTACTGCTTGTGACGACGAGAACATCTCAGCTGCATCTTTCTATTAACTAGGCCTATGATAACCCTAGTTAACTAATAATAACATGCCGTAGGACTTGATTAGCCATGCCTAAATGATTGTCTTAGGATTAACATGGGAATTATATTCCACCTCTTATTTTTCTAATGCAAGCTAGTGTGTTCTTTTAACTCTGTCTTTTATGTTATTTAATTATGTTCTTTTATCATTTCTCCTATTCTTTATATGCTTATTTTAGTTCATAAGTGGAGCCTCCCTTGTGGCACTTGCTCTTTCTGGGGCCTAACCCAGCTGGTTTTGTGGGGCCAGATTTTGGAGTAGCACCCGAAGATCTACCTGCTTTCCTGTCAAATGGTAAACACTAGACGTAGCCGTGACAACGAGTAGGTTTTTTTATTTTGCTCTTCCACTCTATTGTAAATTATTCTTTTGAGGCGTTAACCCGCTGAGTAGGTGTTAGCTCGTGTTGAGACTTAATTTTTGTCTACCTAAGGGCTGTTACATGATTGGCAAATCCTAGGGTTGATCATGTATGACTTACCTCTTGCTAGTATTTATATTTTATATGACTAGCTTCATGATCATATGAATATATAATGTTTGGGATGCCTTACCTTGTATGTCTGATGATCTAACATCTTATAACACTTTTTTGCTTGTTTGAGATTGAGACACTAGGCTTGTTCTTGACCATAAGAGACTGTTGGCTTGTAGATAAACCCTCATGCATCTAGACAGCCGTGATCGTATTGCGAGGTGGGTTGCACTTTAATGTACATAGATAGCTGTGTCTATTCTCGCTCTCCAGTATTCTGGTTCTGGATGTAACACAGTTTAAATGGTAGCCCATGCAGGTCTTATAAATCAAGATGTATAAGGGTTTTACTAAATAGATGTCTCAATCAGCATTCGTCCTTGATCTCTACTCGTGCTTTCTAATCTTCCCGAATCTTGACCTGATAAGGTGCTTTATCCTTATTCTATCTTGGTCCTTCTTTATTGTTCTCCATGTCTTTTTCTTCAGTGGCATTATTTCTGGTCCTACTGATCTGCTGGGTGGAGCACCTCTAGCAAACCAGCAGCAACCTGGGGATCAAACCCATCACTCATGGGAGGCATCCCGAGTCATGCCTTTCAAGAATTTCGAGCCACCAGTCCAGCTAGCCCAGCCTGTAAAACCTGATAATAGAGTGCTGATAGGACTCATCTGGGACTTGCTTGCATCGCAAGATCATCGGGGCAATTAATGTCCTACAACAGATAGTACAAGAAGTTATGGGCAGAGTTTGTTATGAAGGGAATAATGCGGCTAACAGCTTCAAGTGCTTGAACCTCCTTTTTTGACGGTAGTAAAGATGCTATTGCTGCTGACGCATGGTTTCAGGATATAAAGGTCATTCTAGAGGTAGCTAGGGTTCTAAAGGAAAAGAAGGTGGCTGTGGTGCACCTGCAATTATTAGACTTAGCCCGCAGCTGGTGGACGATGCTAGTTGTTAGTTTGGTGATGCCTATCTTATAGACGGTATTTAGTGACAAGTTTTAGACGAAGTACTTTGATGCAGTAGCTCGGTATGATCTATAGACAAGATTCAACAACTTCAAGCAAATGGGAAGGATGGTCGATGGTTATGCGGCCAAGTTTTCAAGACTTAGTCGATTTACTTCTACATTGGTGGCGACCGAATTGGACCGAGCGTAGCGATTTTAGCAGGGACTTCACCTAGAGATTATTCTAGCAGTAGAGCAGTTTGAGCACCAGATATTTGATGCAATTTTACGAGCAGCAAGGCGGCATGAATATACCTCCCAAAGGATATTAGATCGAACTAGAGGACGAAAGAGGCCTCATGGACAGTTATCTCAGTTATCAGCCCTGGCCTTGGCAGCTAGGGCCTTGACAATTGGAGCTCCTAGGAGGGCGACCATAATTTCTTCGGTTCAGCACTCGACTCCGATGTACCCTCAGCAACAGAAGCAGAAGCAATCTTCCGTAATGGGCTGCTCTCAATATGGAAAGCCTGGGCACGTGGTATCAGTATGTCGCAGAGCACAGGGATTGCGCTTGGCTTGTAGGGCACCGGATCATCGAATTGGGTCCTGTTCGCATAGATCCAATTCATCTTAATCAAGCCTAACCAGTCCATCGGTTAGGGCATCAGCACCAGGACAGCAGCAACAACAGTAGTACCAGCCTCCGAGGCTATTACCGCCTCAGACTCAACAGTATGTTCAGACCCAAGCTCAGATTTATATCAGACAGAGAGGTCACCAGCAGAGGGGACCGGCACCAAGGGGACAGGGTCAAGCTATAGCTTTTACTTTGCCAGAAGAATTGGTATTAGGTGAGGTTGTGGTGGCAAGTACCATTCTTGTCAACTCTTTTGCAGCATCAATATTATTTGATTCGGGTGCATCGTATTCATTTATGTCTGCACGATTCACAATACGTATAGGATTGGAGCCAGAGTCATTATCAGTAAGGCTCAATATAATTACTAGTAACGGTCTAATGGGAGTAGAAATAGACTTTTCCTCGTGTCGAATCGTAGTTAGCAGTAGAGAGTTCTTCGCTAGATTGATAGAATTTCCGATAGCCGACTATGATATGGTCCTAGGAATGGATTGGTTGAAGGATCTATATGCAAGAATAGACTGCCATGTTGGCAAGATAATTTTTGGTATTCTCGACAAAAAAGAATTTTTATTTTGCAGAGGCAAAGTAGAACCTTCTCCGCCGATCTTGCAGATGCCAGTGGCAGAAGCAGTTCAGTTTTCCAGAGTAGTAGAAGAATTTTCTGACGTATTTCTCGAAGAGCTTCCAGGCATGCCGCCAGAGAGAGAGAGAGATAGAGTTCACTATTGATTTGATTCCAGGAAAGGCACCAGTATCAGAGAGAGTCTACAGAATGGCACCATCAGAATTGGAGATCCTGTACAAGATGATTGAAGAACTCAGAATCAAGGGATTCAATCATGCTAGTGGATCACCTTGGGGAGCCCCGATGCTTCTTGTGAAGAAGAAGGATGGTATGTCAAGATTATGTGTTGATTATTATACCTTGAATTTTGTAACAATCAAGAACAGATATCCCCTACCAAGGATAACTTATTCGATCAATCAAGTGGAGCAACAACATTCTTGAAGATTGACTTGTGGTCAACGTACCGTCAGATCAGAGTCAGGGAGCATGATATTTCGAAGGCGGCATTCAGATCTAGATACGGGCATTAGGAGTTTCTCGTTATGCCATTCGGAGAGACCAATGCATCAGCAGTATTCATGGATCTCATGAATCACATATTTATGCCATATTTGGATCAGTTTTTGATAGTGTTTATAGACGATATCTTGGTCTATAGCAAGAGTGGAGCAGAGTATGAGCAGCATCTCTGAGTAGTCCTTCAGATTCTTAGAGAGCGCCAGTTGTATGCAAAGTTCAACAAGTACGAATTTTGGATTAATCGTATTTTGTACTTAGGTCACATCATCACCAGAGGTAGAGTGGAAGTGAAACCCTAGAAGATAGTAGCTATGGAGACATGGCTAGTACCTAGCACCATCGTTGAGGTTTACAGATTTCTAGGATTGGCGGGCTATTACCTGCAATTTGTATCAGACTTCACTCGAATTTCAGTACCCTTGATGCAGTTGACCGGCAAGGATGTATAGTTTACTTGGATAGTATAGTGTCAGTGTTCATTCGAGAAATTGAAATCAGGATTGATGACGGCACCCATTCTCAGCCTTCTATATAGGATTGGAGGATTTTCAGTTTATTGTTATGCTTTAGACACAGGATTATGATGCGTTTTAATGAAACATGGAAATGTAGTAGCTTATGCGTCACGTCAGCTTTGTGATCATGAAAGGAATTATCCAACCCATGACTTGGAGTTAGTAGTGGTGGTTTTCGTACTTAAGCATTGGAGGCATTACTTGTATGGAGATCGGATACAGATTTTTTACTAATCACAAGAGCCGTAAGTATGTATTTACCCAGAAGGATCTCAACATGCGTCAGAGAAGATGGTTAGAGTTACTAGTAGATTATGACATCAACCTGCAGTATCATCCTGGGAAGGCCAACGTAGTTGATGATGTATTGAGCAAAAGAGCCAGAGCTTATTTCTTCACAGCACAGCCAGAGTTATTAGTGGATCTTTAGAAGATAGGAATATAGATAGTTCTTTCTACCAACGTGGCATTGATGGCCAGTATAAAAGTTCAGTCCAGTATAGTTGAGAGAATCAAGATAGCTTAGTCAGCGAATTCTATGCTTCAATGGCTTAGGGCAGAATGTGAAGCGGGAAGAAGGGCAGAGTTATGCCTTCACGAAGATGGCACACTCTGACATGGAAGGCGTCTTTGTGTACCAACTGGTGACATCAGACAAAAGATCATGGCAGATGCTCAAAGTTCGGAGAATTCAATTCATTACGATGGCATGATGACGTATCGTGATATCCGTCAGCATTTCTGGTGGAATGGCATGGAGAGGGAGATAGCTCGTTTTACCTCTCATTGTTTAGTTTGCCAGCAAGTTAAAGCTGAACATCGGAAATCTTTACCAATTCTGGAATGGAAATGAGAACACATTACCATGGATTTTTTAACTCGATTACCTAAATCTCTAGCTGGAAGAGATACAATATGGGTTATAGTTGACCGGCTCACAAAAGTAGCTTATTTTCTTCCTTTCAGAATTGGTCAGTCAATAGATTAGCTTGCAGAGATGTACCTCAGACAAATAGTCAGATTACATGGACTGCCAGTCAATATCATATCCGATAGAGATTCAAAATTTACATCAAACTTCTGGCAGAGTCTTCAAGAGATTTTAGGAACTCGTCTCAAGTTTAGTTCAGCTTACCATCTGCAGATAGATGGTCAGTCAGAGCGCACAATTCAATCTCTTAAAGATATGTTACGATCCTGTACACTTGACTTTGGTGGTTCATGGGAGGACCACCTATATCTAGTGGAGTACTTCTACAATAACAGTTTCTAGGCCAATATCTAGATAGCCCCATTTGAGGCACTATGGTAGGAAGTGCATATCACTTTTAGCCTAGGACGACGTTGGCGTGAGGCAAATGCTTGGTCTAGAAATGGTTACTCAGACTATTGAGGTGGTCAGACAAGTTAGAGATCATATTCGAGTTGCACAAGTTTGTCAGCACCAATGGGCCGATTGTCATCGACGCCCTATTGAATTTTCTATTGGCAACCAAGTATTCCTTAGGATCTCGCCTACCCGTGGTGTCATTCGATTCAGCGTACGGAAAAAGCATAGTCCTAGGTATATAGGATCGTTTGATATTCTTGAGCGAGTAGGTGATGTATCCTATCGTTCTATTCTTTTTCGTCGTTACGTAAGGTACATGACATATTCCATGTATCCCAATTACGACGGTATATCTTGAATCCGAGCCATATCCTTGATCATTCGAAATTGGTTGTTGGTACCAACCTTTCGTTTGAGAAAAGGCCCGTATCTATATTAGATCGAAGGGAGAAGATAATCAAGAACACGACTATTAGTTTATTCCGTTTTGCTTGGGGTCATCACTCTTTAGGTGAGTCAACTTGGAAATATGAGGATGATATCCGATCGCGATATCCATACCTGTTTGACTCATAAGGTATAATGTCTTACTTATGTCTTATGCTTTTAATTCCTTCCTTGCATGAATGATTGTTTAATTGACTGCTAGACATGGATTGCCTGTAGTTAGTATAGCTTGTCCCGACATCTCTCGTCTCTTGATTAAATTTTGAGAACGTAATTCTTTTAAGGTGGGTAGAGTTGTCACTCCCATTTTCCGTTATACGTATTTCAGTATGCGTATATGAATTTTTAACATTTATCAGATGACCCGTATTTTTGACTTGTCTTGCTTAGCCTGATCTTATTTTAATCTTGACTTGGTTTAATTTGGTTTGACTCAACTTGGCATGGCTTAGTTTTTCTTGAGTTGGTTTATCAAGAATGAGCTTTGTATTTAAACCAACTCCTCTCTCTCTCCTCATTTATTTTTCACTTACTTCTTCATCTTCTTCTTCATTTACTCCTCCCACCTACCAAGCCCTAGGCAAGTGCAACTTGCTTCTTGATGGATCTCAAATTTTATTGTTTTTTTGTCTTTCTTTTTTGATTATAAGCCTCCTTAGAACTTAAAATTTTCGATTTTAATGGACAAATTTTTGTAGATCTAAGTTTTAACTTTTTTTTATTTTTTTTGGTTTTGATATCTAAAAACTTTGTATCTCCGAAAACTAATGGTTTCATGTTATAGAAAATTCAATTCTACCTAATTTTGGCTTTTGAACCACTTGATTTCGATTATATTTGAGGAAGTTATGACATTTTTTGTGTTCATGGGTTCTCGCACATCTTTAGTATTGCTAGAACGATGAATAGTGCTGTGCGAGTGATTCGTTGGCCGCGCGCCTGTACGCCATGCTCTCGTGCCCCATGTACTGTGTGTTTCGTGTGCCGCATGCCAGCGCAATCCTTTGGCCGTACGCCTCGATGCCGTGCTCTCAAGCCTCGTACACCGTGCATCTGTGCGTTGGGCGTTTTGCGTAACACGTGCCTGCACGAATCGTCGGCCATGCGCCTGTGCGTCGTGCTCTCATGCCCCATGCACCGTGCAACCGTGCGCTGCGTATTTCGTGAGCCGCGTGCCTGCACGATTCGTTGGAAGCCCGCCTGCATGCCGTGCTCTCGCGCACCGTACGACATGCATCAGCGTGCTGCACATTTTGCGGCCATACGCCTACACGATTCGTTTGCCGCACGCCTGTGCGCCATGCATCAGTATGGTATACATTTAGCGACCCCACGCTCGCATGATTCTTTCGCTGTACATCGTGCTCTCGCGCTCCATGTGTCGTGCATCCTTGCGCTGCGCGTTTCGCTGCCGCGCGCCTGCGCAATTCGTTTGCCACGTACTGGGCTCTCGCACCTCGCATGTCGTGGCCAGTCTTGTGAGCGCGCACGCGCGAATGGCTGTTTTTGCCTATTTAACCTGCTTTGTAGCTAGAATATTGAAAAACTTAAACCATAAAAGTTGCAGATCTTTGTCTTGGCTTCAAGATTCTTCTTATTTCACTTTAACTGGAGTTCATATGCATCTGATTGTTTTAATCACAAATTTTGACCTTCTTTGTATGTTTTATGTACTTGTTTTAAATTGCAACGACCCAACTTGAAGAATTTGAACTTGAACATGATAATATGATCCCGTCTTGACAATCCGCATAGTGGCCGTCGAGGCGCACTCTTACAAGTACTTTTGACCTGGCAAGTAAATGTGACATGACATATATAATCTTGATCGCTGTTGCGACAGCCAATTCTGACTTGCTAAGTGTAACTCTTATCTTGACGCCGTGGTTGATTTTCCTGATTGTGACGGAACAAGCTACTTGTTCCGTCTTTCATCATGTCTAGGACATGGATCCCTGGTTACCATGGTTAGGAATTCATAAGGAATCTAACTAGGTTAAATGACTAGATTGATCAATAAGCTCATATAGAAAGATTTTCCAGTTACAGGCGATCCCGTTATCCAGTCCATACCTGTGGACTTGTAGCCTACCGTCGAGTAGGGCACATTTCCAGTACACTGTCATGTGTTGCACTCATTGTAAAGCTAAAAGTTCTCTTAATTTTTGATAAACTCTTATAACCCTACCTGGATAACCTGGATAGTCTGCAGGGCTTGTGACTGCAGAAATATCTCAACTGCATCTTATTAGTAACTAGGCCTGTGATAACCCTAGTTAGCTAGTGATAGCATGCCGTAGGACTTGATTGGCCTTACCAGAATGATTGCCTCAGGATTAACATGGGAATTATATTCCACCTCTTGTGTTTTCTAATGCAAGCTAGTGTGTTCATTTAACTCCGTCTTTTATGTTATTTAATTATGTTCTTTTATCATTTCTCCTATTCTTTATATGTTGGTTTTAGTTCATAAGTGGAGCCTCCCTTATGGCACTTGCTCTTTCTAGGTTCTAACCCAGCTAGTTTTGTGTGGCCAGATTTTGGATTAGCACCCGAGGATCTACCTGCCTTCCAACCAGATGGTTAACACTAGACGTAACCGTGGTAACAAGTAGTTTTCTTATTTTGATCTCCTACTCTATTATAAATTACTCTTTTGAGGCATTTAGCCACCGAGCAGGTGTTAGCTCGTGTTGAAACATAATTTTTGTCTGCCTAAGGGGTGTTACATGATTGGCAAATCCTAGGGTTGATCATGTATGACTTAACTCTTGCTAGTCTTCGCATTTTGTATGACTAGCTTCATGATTATCTGAATATGTAATATTTGGGACGTCTTACCATGTATGTCTGATGATCTAACATCTTGTAACATTTATTTGCTTGCTTGAGATTGAGACACTAGGCTTGTTCTTAACCATAAGAGACTGTTGGCTTGTAGATAAACCTTCATGCATCTAGACAGCCATGACCGTATTACGAGGTAGATTGTACTTCAATATACGTAGCTGGCTGTGTCTGTCCCCTGTTCTCCAATATTCTAGTTCTCGGGCGTGACATAGAAGATAAAGAATCTCTGATACAACTTATTCAAAAGTACATTGATGTCTTCGCTTGGAGCTATGAAGACTTGCCGAGTTTAGAGCCGCATGTCACAATGCACCGACTTAACATCCTGTACAACGGTAAACCTATTAAGTAGCAACAATGTCATTTTTGTCCCAACAACATGGATGTTATCGAGAAAGAAGTCGATAAACTCATAGACAGAGGCTTTATTAGTGAAGAGAAACATCCGGATTGGGTGGCCAACATCGTTTCCGTTACCAAGAAGAATAGAAAGATTCAAGTCTACATAAACTCCAGGGATCTCAAATCGGTCTTGTCTAAAAGACGAGTCCCCTTCCGATCACCGATGTAATGATCGACAATACTTGTGGCTTCCAATGTATGTCCTTCATTGATGGGTTTTCAGGCTACAAACAGATTAAGATATTCCCTGAAGACGAAAAGCATACTTGATTCCAGACTCCAAAAGGAATCTTCTGTTATACAGTGATGCCTTTCAATTTGAAGAATGCTAGAGCAACATATCAGCGGGCTATGAGCACAATATTCCGCAAATATCTCCGCAAAAGGGTAGAGTATTATATTGATGACATTGCCATTAAAATTAGAAAGAAAGCCAACCATCTCGATGACTTAAGGATGATATTCGACTTGATGCGGACACATCGGCTGAAGATGAAGCCAACCAAGTCTTTCCTGGGAGTTTCCAGCAGCAAGTTCCTATGCTTCATTGTCACGACCAAGGGTATTCACATTGACCTTGAAAAGACCAAGGCCATTCTAGACATGGTTCCTCCGAAGAATCTTCATGAGCTTCGAGGCCTGCAAGGACGCTTGGCATACATCAGAAGATCCTTAGAAAATCTCTCTGGGCGATGTCAACCATTCACCAAGCTAATAAAAAAGGGGTTTCTTATATATGGACCGAAGAATGCCAGCGCACGTTCAATGACATCAAGAAACACCTCACCAGTTCACCAGTCCTGGTAGCGCCAGTCACAGGGAGGCCCTTGCTACTATAAGTCCGAGCCATGGACCATTCTTTGGGTGCTTTGCTAGCCCAAAAAATCAATAAAGGCCATGAACAATCAATCTACTATCTGAGTAGGACCATGATTGGTGACGAACATCGGTATAATCCTGTTGAGAAGGAGTGCCTTGCTCTGGTCTTCGCCATCCAAAAGACGTGCCATTATGTGGACGGACAGACAATTCATGTCATCTCCAGAGTCAATCCCCTTAGAGTCTTTATGACCAAGCTAGGGGCACTAAACTCACGGATAGCCACATGGTAAATCCTCTTGACACCTTATAACATGGTGTTCGTCCCATAAAAGGTAGTTAAGGGACAATTATTGGCAGACTTCTTGAATGTATATCCCGTACTAGAAACATCAAAACTATTGATGGTATTCTTGATAAGGTATTGGAGTCCAATGTAGTCACAGACAATCTTGTATGGCGAATGTTCTTTGTCGGTGCCTCAAGAACGCCCTAATGGCGAAATCATCATAGGAGTAGCAGTAGTCCAAGTCAGTCCTGAAGGCTTGGTCATCCACCGTGCGTATTCTCTCATAGAGTCATACACCAATAATGTTGCTGAATACAATGCTCTCATCATCAGGCTTCAGCTCGCTAAACAGTTGGGGGTCGACTACATCGAAGCCTACGACGACTCAAAACTGATAATCAATCAAGTTTGAGGAAAATACGAGGTCCAACATGAGGATATGGTTCTTATCATCAGGCGGCAATTGACATTATCCCTACCTTTACAGGATTATTTATAGATCATGCACCTCTATTGCAAAACCTGGAGGTAGATGCCCTAGCTGGTCTCGCCGCTTCTCTAGTAGCTCCAGTCGGAACCCAGTACTCCATCACAGTAATGGGTTGGGAGCTGGTTTGCCCAAAAAATAATCTACACACGTGTCTGAGTTACTCTGTATAGACAGAAACCAATATTGACGTTTAGGACTGGCGATTCCCTTTCAAAGACTATGTAGTCTACGAAATCCTACCTGATGACTAGAAAAAAGTCACTTCTATTAAGAGGCGTTAGCTCTGATTATTTTATGATACAGCTACCAAATTGTGTATCGTCGTTCATACGACAGACTCCTCCTTCGGTGTTTATCTAATGTTGAAGCAAAAGAAGCACTCCGGGAGGCACATGATTGTACCTATGGATCTCACCAACCTGGTCCTAAGTTAGAAGATCGACTGCATCGCATAGAATACTACTGGCCCACTATGATGGAAGATGTTGTTGAATATGCAAAGAGGTGCTGGATATGTTAGCTACATGCTGACTTCATCCACCAACCTTCTGAGTTTCTATACCCTACTACGGTCGCTTGACCGTTTGAAGCATGGAGAATGGATATCATCGGGCCGATCAGCCCTCCATCCTCCAAAGGACACCGGTTCTTCCTTGCCATTATCGACTATTTTTCCAAGTGGGCAAAGGCGATACCATTGGCTGAGGTGAAAACCTCGACCGTGATCAGCTTTGTCAAGCATCACGTTATCTACTGCTTTGGAATTCCTCGAAGGATTATTCACGATAACGGCCCTCAATTCGTGAGCCCTGCTTTCCATCGATTTTGTGATAAGAATCAGATACTTAATATAGCATCGACGACCTACAAAGCTGTAACGAATGGGCTAGCCGAAGCATTCCACAAGACAATTGTTAAGTTACTCAATAAGGTCGTCACTTCCAATAAGCGCGATTGGAATAAAAAAACTCGACGAATGTCTATGGGCTTACCATACAACCATTCAGACACCTACTGGAAACATGTCGCTCTCTCTTTTTTGTGGGAGTGAGGCAGTACTCCCTCGGTAGATCCAAATCCCATCTCTATAAGTTGTCGTCACCAACCAGCTGACTGACAAAGACAATCAACGCCGTCGGCTACAAGAGTTGGAAGTGTTGGACGAAAAGCGTCTGCTAGCTCAACATCGTATCGAGCTGTATCAAGCTCGAATTTCAGGTGCGTTCAACAAAAACGTCAAAGAAAGGACATTACAAGTGGGCAATCTCGTCTTATCAGCTCGAAGACCAATGGTTATGACTCTAAAGACTACTGGCAAATTCAAACCCAAATGGGTATGACCATTCGTCACAGAGACTGTCTATTCCAGTAGTGCTTACCGGCTCGCCAAACCTACTGACAATTTGTTACTAATGCCGATCAATGGCAGATTTTTAAAGGAAATATTATGTCTAAGTTCTAAATCAACATATATTTCCACATCCCCAGCAAGAAAATCTATGAATTCAATGATCGAGTTCATCCCCCTTGATTATGATATGCCTCTGGAGCCCAGCTGCCTAGGGTATTCCCTCATCATCTCTCCAGTAGAAGACATCCAAGTCCATATCACCTCTGAGTTGTTTTTCTACACCCCAATAAGGTTCATGTCTTCCACGTCCATATTGCCTCTGAGTAGACATTTTCCTGTGGCAAAGCATGTGTTGTCATATTCATCTATAAAACATTTCACGTCCATAATACCTCTGAGTCATTCTATATATCCCCACAAAATCTATTCTTACCATGTCCACATAACCTCTAAGTAAGGAAAATTCTACCACAAATTCTGTGTTTACCATGTTCATACTACCACTGAGTAAACACCCTATCCCCAACGGAGTTACGCTATTACAAAGAATTCACAATGTGTGAGAAAATAAAGAAGGACGACTTTTTATTCATAAAAGAAGTTCTACTACATCAAAATAGAAAAACCTCTCTAAAGAAGGAAAATAAAAAGAAGACATCAAGATTGTCGTCTAAGCCGGCCGGCGAGTCAGCTGACTGATCCGACCCTGCAAGAAGGCAACCCTGGGTCCAACAGACTTTGGCTCTGTGCTCTGCTTCTTTATGTCTAGCTGCCTCATCCCTTAGCCGGGACATGCCTTGGTATACAGTCTCCAGCTCGGCCTGACAAGCACCAGCACTCTCCTTCTCCTGAGCTAAGGTCTCAGATCTAAGACGAAGGGACCTCTGCTGATCCTTCCACTTCTCTAGCTCACTTTCTGCGAAGGCCAATGTCTCTTCTAAATGCAGAATTTGCTCGTAAATGTCTTCGTACTGCTCCTCCAGGGTTGCTTGGCGACAGACTTGGGTTTCCTCGGCAGTAATCACTTTATCAATTTTTGACTCGATCTTAACAATCCTCTTGGCACTAGTTTCTCTTTCCAGTTCATAAAAAAAGAGTTCAGCAGACATTTTTCTAACTCTGCGTCCGCTATGGTCGAGATGTTATGCTTAAGTCCTTGAAGCTCCAGTGTAATAGCTTCTAACTTTACCAGAAGGTCTCCAAGGTATCATCTTTCGGCTCATATCTAGGATACTCGTACAGTGCCACCAACTGAGCCCTTATCATAGATCGAGCCAGTGTAAACGTTCAATTTTTCTCAAAGACAACCTCTATACTGCACTTGATAACATTATAAATGGTGCCGTGGATTCGGTTGGCAAAATAATCACTATCAGCCATAGCAATTGGAGTCAATAGAGGCATCATGATAGAAGGCTCTGGAATAGCGGCGATAGAAGTAACAGCAGCTGCATTCATTACATGACCATAAGATGCTGCCGAGGCAGGAGCAGCCATCGTTAAGAACGAAACTACCAATAAAACAGCGACACTAGCTTTAGGCGCTATTTGGTCCAAGTCCTGTACCACTGTCTCAGAAGAAGCCCCGTGTGTAGCTCCTCATAAGATACATGTTGGGTCGGGACCTTCTAGAAGAGAATCCCCCTCTATCCCAGATCCAACTCCTTCTCCCCAGCCTCCAAAGGTGTACTGACTACTGCAACAGTTGGTTCGCCAGCAGTCTTCTTGACCAGTTCGTCAGTGGTCTCCTCAACCAACTTTTTAACAGCTGGTTTGTCAGCGGTCTCATCGAATGATTTGTCAACAGTCTTCTCGATCGGCTCCGTAGTGGCTATATTGATCGGCTCTTCAACGGCCTTCTCGGTTGCCTTTTCGATGGTCGTTCGCCTCTTCAATGGCCTTCTCGGCCACCATTTTCATGACCATATCGGCCAACTCTTCAATGACCTCCTCGACCGTCGTTGCAAAGGCCTCTTGGAACAACTTTTCAATGGTCTCTTTGGTTGCCTCTAAAATGGTCTTCTCGACCGACTCTTCAATAGCCCCCTAATGGCCACATCGGCCAACTCTCTGACGGCTTCTTCGGCCAACACTTTATGAGCTATCTCATCCCCCTCATCTCTCGGAACTTTGAGGGTCTATTCAGCCACTTCATCAGTATAGGAAGGAGGCTCGTTAAAGGGGTCCTGAGAAATACCTTCAGTATCCTCGACCGTTGGGCCCATCTCGGATTCGGGTTCCCAGGCCACGCCTTTGGCCACCGCAAGACCAATCCCGGGAATCATGAAAGGGTCATCCATTGTCGCCCCTTGTTGATAAGTAGCCATCAACTCCAAAAAGTCCTAAGTTTTATACACAAAAGGAGCAAGAGGAGAAGCTTCTTCCGAGTCTGCTGCCTCAGAAACTGTAGTTACCAGATTCCCCTCTAGGACACTAGCCTTCTTGACCATCGTGATTGAAGGTACCTAGACGGTCGAGGGGCCCGTGGTTGAAGAAATCTCTTGTCCTCTCCTCAAAGGAGGACCTTCGGTCAGTATTGGGATGGTAACCCTGACCCTCGGATGCAACGACACCCGAAGGGGCATCTTAGCAGGAGGTTCCCCAGGAATTTCGGGCTCACGGTCGGGAATCTCTCTCTCCGACCGCCCCGGTTGTCTCTTTGCATGTATAAAAAATTATAATAAGTAGAAGTCTTGAGAAAAAATCGGTGTAAAATGACTGGCATATACCTATTAGGAAGGCTCAGTGGGTGGAGTCTTCTTCCACGGTAAAGATTTCTGCAGTGAATATCGTCGCATAGATCCGCTATGTTTATGTGCGGTACGCTTAATTCTCTTAGCAGGTGAAGGATTCGCCTCTAGAGGGGCCTGACGCTTCGAAGGAGTATTCAAAGGTGCCTCATCTTCTCTTTCTTCCCGGGAGGCACTAGACCCATCTAAGTTCCTACCACCCAGTGATGCAAGCTCTCGGAGACGCTTGAGGACCGATTGATTGGCCTCCAACTTTGTCCCCTCAATTAGACTCCGTTCTCGCTCATAGCCCTACGAGAAGTTGTTCGCTGTGCAGTGGAACTTCAAGGCGGAGTAAAAGATGTGGGCATTCCAAGGACCGGGGGGATTGTAAAACTTGCTCTGGTACACTCGACGTTATAATAATACCATGCACGAGTACTATATAGTCGACTGCCCTCATAACCCAAGCTGAGGTTTGGGTTGTCCATTATTGTATGGTTGTATTCGAACTGTCGCATAAACTTACTCGGCAAATATGGCTCCAGGAACATCCAATTCTAGTTTCGGTACACCAAGTGTGAAGGACGAATAGACTACAGCCAACGAAAAGTGCTGCGAGTTAGGTCACTCTTTTTTCCGCCCCAGTCCACTAGCTCATCGTCTGTAAGAAAGCCTCTATTAGGGGCGAGGTCCTGTTGAAGTTACAGCCATCCAAGTGACTCAATACCTATCTACAGACGGGAACGCCTTGATGCAGGCACTTTGCCCGACAATAGTTGAGCAGGGTTGCATCTGCCTTCTAGTAACCTTCGATGGTGTTAGGGGGGTATCAGACCCGGGTGATGTCTAACCAGGCCATCAGGTAGTAGTAAGGGATTTCAGCCGAGGAAATTCGCTATCTCCCCGATGATGCTCTATTATATTCCTCGAGAGGTCCCGTAGGCCTCGTTGAATATCACACACCATGGTTGGAAGCAAAGCCAGCGGATGACCAAAGACTAGATTCACGGCCGGCATGATAAGGTCCCGAGTAACTCGCCCTATGGATCCAGTGCCTCCAGAAACCATGGCCTTCCGCAGCCATGTCATTAAAAAGACAGCCAGTGCCTCTTTCGGCTCAAGGCAGTCAAGTTTTGGCAAACATAGTTGTGGACTAAAGAGATGGGATTCCCCTCAACATCTACCGAAGGAGCTGACGCCTTCGTCTTGATCATCATAGTTTTAACCTCGTTTGTGGTATACGCCCTACGAGTGGTAATGTGGGCTTAGTCCGGTTCCGACGGACGCTTTGTAAATATGTAGCTTCTCTAAGCAAAAATGTGCAGCTGAATCTTCAGAAAATTCTGGCGTACGCACACCTAAGGATGACAAAGCAATTCTTTGTACACTAGCATCAATTCAGGGTATTTATTCTCTAGTACCATGAACTCCTCTTTGCTAGGAGTTTATTCTTCGTACGGCTCTTCGCCCCAGGACAGCTTCGAGATAGCGTACATCTCATGAAGTACTAATCCCATCTCTATTTTTGGAGTGTAGAAGGTTTCGGTATGGTAGTTATACAGCTCCGGCAATGCCAAGAACAGGGGCTGATTGATAACCATACCATGCTCGGTGGCCCTTATGTGTTTGGATGCATGAATCTCACAAACGAACGTTGGATGTAGATTTGGTGGAAACTAATTTTCAAAATACTTGGACCAAACTCGGGCCGAATTCAGACTGAACTCGGTCAGAGTTCGCCCAGAGTTCTATTGGGTTAGAACTCAAATGAATAGGTCAAATTTGCATAGGCTTTGGACTTTTCAGAATTATGAACTTTTGAGATTAAATAGGTAGGCTTATTTGGATATATAGACTAAGGATAACCTAAGCTAATATCAATCCTGATCAGTCTCACATGTATTTCCTAGACTTAATAAAATTGAAAAATACAGAATAAAAATGTAAAAATTCTTGATCATGTTTTCAGTGCGATTGGTCTTTTGATAGTGATGCAATGTCTTTTCTTTGAAGTAGTAGGTAGCAGTAGGACGTAAACGAACTTCCTCTGCTAACCTATAGCAATCTGTATATTTTGCGTATCGATCAAAGTTATCGTTGATTATCAAAATCAGGTGTGACCATTAGCCAATGGGCCAACAATCTCCCCCATTTTAATAATTGACAAACTCTTAGTCTATACCAAAATATAATAAATATATAACTTTGAAACTATATACCTTACTTGTTCTGAATTGATCAATTCAGAACAAGTTAGGTATATAGTTTCAAAGTTATATATTTATTATATTTTGGTATAGACTCATAGTTTGTCTATCAAAATTGGGGAGGTTATTGGTCTATTTGCTAATGGTCACACCTGGTTTTGATAATCAACGATAACTTTGGTCGATACACAAAATATACAGACTGCTACAGATTATCAGGTTTCCGAAGAGAAGTACATCTACATCCTACTGCTACCTACTACTTCAAAGCGTAGATATTGCATCGTCACCAAAAAATTAATCGCACTGAAGACATGATCAAGACTTTTATATTTTCTTCTGTATATTTTAATTTTATTGAGTTTACAAATTAATTGTGAGAATGATCAGGATTGATACTAGCTTAGGTTATTCTCAGTCCATATATCCAAATAAGCCTACCTATTTAATCCCCAAAGTCCACAATTCCAAAAAGCCCAAAGCCTTTGCAAATTTGGTCCATTCATTTGAGTTTTGACCCAACAAAACTCTGGGCGAACTCTGACCGAGTTCGATCCGAGTTCGGCCAGAGTTCGGTCCTAGTATTTTGAAAATCTATTTCCATCAAATCTGCATCCAACCTTCGTTTGCGTGATTCATGCATCCGAACTCTGCCCGAGTTAGGTCAGCAAAAACACTATAAATAGAGAAGGATTTTCACATTTCCAAATCACTCATTCACCCTCTCTTTTCTATTTTTCTAAAGTGTTTTCAATGAGTAAAAGTTTTCAAATCTAGCCTAATATCACTTTTTGCTAAAGCAGTACAGTTATTTTTTAATCTTGAGTTTCGGTTCAGAAGAGTTGTATCAGAGGTTGCAATTCAGAAAATGTTTCCATTTTCAAAATCAAGCTTGTGGAGTCGGTCGTATGCTCCTCACCAAGCACGGTGTTGTAAGAGACTATAAGCTCTCATTTAGCTTATGCATAGTGGATTAACATCGAGCAAGAGTACATTGGAGTAGTCCTCTCAGAGGGAGACCAGTATACATCACTATATCACTGAGTTTGATTCTCTTCTCTCTTACTTTACTGTATTTATTTACTGCTTAATTTTTAAGTTATGATTATTTCCGCTACACACGCACACACTTAATTAACCCCCTCTAGCGGCCCTCAACTGTCCTACGACACAAGGTCCATTCAGACGCGTGATATGATTTTATTTCTTGTATGAAGAGACAAATCTGGGGTAGTATACAATGTTTATATTATGAGAAAGATGTTAGTAATTTCGTCATCCCCATTATACTTTGCCAGCTGTGAAGGAAGTTGTTGTATGTGTCTACTTCCAGATTAGTGTTTTGCAGTATACAATTAAAAAGCTATTCGTTCAAGTGTTGACTGATCTATTGTTACTCGAAGAAAAGTCGTTGTTTGCAGTAAGCAATTAAATTCTATGCGTTGAAAGTAATTAGACGCATGGCCGATCCACACTAAACAAATCATGTTCTGACATAATAGTATTTTGTGCATCACGTCTCAAAATGCGTAGGGAGCTATATATGATTCTTGAGCACGTTCACTCCCCACTAACCCCCAAGGCTCATGTGCTACCTAATTTCATGCGTCTCTGAGGCAGAAGACAATATATTTTCTGTACATAGGCACGTGGCTAGTCCAGTAAAAAAGCTATAAATAGAGGACAGTTCCTTCCTCGCGATAGAACACACACACATAGAGCACGGGCATAAGGAAAGACTAGGTACATTATTTCTTTTCCAAGAACTTTCAGAGATAAAGAGGGAGCTTTCAATGATAATGTTCCCCTTGCAATCGAGAGTTCATCAACCAACAAGCTTCAACAACTTCTGCATCAGATCATCAACGGAGTAAAGAAGTCAAAGTAGACTTAATTTCCATCGCCCCAATCCCTAGATTTTATTGTACTCATAATTCTTGTTTAAAATTCTTGTTGTAGTTCTCTTTACAATAATACAAAAGATCCTACATTTTTCGGACTCTTTTTGTGTTGAAACAAAAAATGGCGACTCTACTATTGACAACTTTCTCCATCGATAAGAAAGTGATGGCGTAATTTGATGTGATCAATATAGGTTCATTTGAGAAGATGTTGGTTGTGTAGTTCGACCAACAAGCATATGAAGCAATGCTGGCGGACAAAGACTCCACTCCAACCGCCAAGAGGCAGAAAGCCAAGCGTATTCATAAGGCTTGGATCTTGAAGTCTCTTCCTGCTCTTCCTAATGCTGCTGATGGCAAAGGGAAAGCTCTGGCCACTGTGGGCAAGATTGACAGTTCGAAGGCACATGGCTCAATACCAGCCTTAATACTGTCCAATGACTTTTTTGCTGTTCAGACATATAAGACACACCATGCGTCTAGAAGAGGTTCTACCAATGAGCCATCAACTAAGTCCTGTGCTTCTTACGGGACGAAGAACACCAAGAAGGTGCATGCTAATCATGCATCTGTGAAGAAAGTTAACACTTGTGATAGAGCCCTTCACTCCAACATGGGCAAAAAGAATGTACAACTTTTGAATTTTGGCAGCAGAAAATACTACGATGCTAAAAATTCAAATGTTGGGACTTTTGCCTCACACTTGGTGAATCGAGATGAGAGTTCTGCGTCAATACATAATTCTAGACGTATAACTGGGGACAAAAAGTCCGTCTTCCATAGACTTTCATTCTTGTCAGATTCCACGCGTCATGAAGAAGGCTTGTCTCATGCGTCCCTCCGTGTTATACGTGCCGATGATGGGAAGCTATACAAGATAAAGTCTATGCGGCCCGGTCATCCATGTACCTCTCTGCCACATGCTGTGGACTTATGTATATTGCTTCCCAATATACCTAAAATGAGTCCACATGATAAAACAATTCAAGATCTAAATACTGGGTGTTCCTATGTACATAAAATAAGTCAACGATTCAAGAAACCAACTCTCCCATGCACAGACTTTGTCCAGTCGCATAAAAGGAAAATGAGGCCATAGACCCTTCTGTTAACTTGCATGATATGCTTCGGCATAAGCATAAATAAACATAGGTGTCATCGAACACAATTATGCCTTGTCAAAAACATTCATGTGAAAAAATTATTATTAACTGCTGTTGCATAAAAATAATTGATCAATTAACTAGTCGATCTATCTTCACAGATTGCAACCGAACTCTCTCGATTTGTCATATCTCGGACGATAACGTTTGGATAATGAAGATGAGTTACAAGAGGCCTCGGTCTTTGCAACATCAAGTCAAGGTGATGATCAAGCACCCTCATCCTCTTCATCCAGGGGAGGTCAAAGAGCCACTTCACGTGAAGGTGTTAAACCAGGAACTCGCTCCCGATCTAGACATTCTTTCGGTGTATCCCAAACACATGAACAAGACTATACTGGGGGTAATGCTCTCCTAGTTTTTGATCATTCTACATCTCAGTCTGATGACAGAGTATCTCATATTTTAGAGATGGATAATGCATTCTCATAGTCAGGGTCAAGTAGTACTAGTTCTTGTAATGCTTCCTTGCATACCTCTCCATCTGGTAGTCCATATACAAGGTATATGTATTTGACTGGTAACAAAGAATGTGCTACTAGTGATGGACATAGAATTGATACTCTGGAGAGCATGCTACAAATGTCATGATGATGTAGCAAATGCAAACAACCATTAAATTGGAAACAGCTCTACATCAATCTCATCCATCAACTCAATCTCCTGTCGATAAGACACAATTGGGGTGTCATTCAACACTAATCCACCATCAATAGATGGAAATTTCTCAAGCCAGTGCCACAACGGACACGACTAGCTATTATACTAACGATCTCTACAAACTAGTCGATTGATACTCTTGAACGTATTCGGGGCACCAATGCTCGATTGGATGATATGACTTCAAAGGAGAAACTGCATCAAATCAGAATGTCATGCCCTTATCCTTCAGAATAGGGATGATGTAGTTTGTCCTCCAAAGTATAAACCTCAATCCTTAATTTCTTATGATGGAACTGGTTCCCCGATACAGCATTTGACATACTTTTACTTCCAGATCGTTCACATACCAAAATATGATGCATTATGGTCTAAATTATTCATTGATACCTTGAAGGGAGTAGACTTTGAATAGTTTTGTAATCTACCTAATGATTGTATTAAAACTTTCAAAGACTTGAATAAATTTTTCCTTTCTAGATTTTATGAAGGCGGCATGATGTCTCTATGTCAAAGCTTATTGCTACAAAGCAAGAAACCAAAGAACCGGCTCATGAATTCATCGAACGGTTCAGGAGATTATCGATAAAGTTACATCTTAGGACTCCTTAGTCGGTGTTAATAGGTACATGCAAGGGTAACTTCTTACCCACAGTCAGATTCTCTATTGGCCCTGGAGATTATAATGACTGGCTATCCTTCATTGCGGCTGCTGAGAAGGATGAAGAATCAGTCCAGGTTCTGAACTTGATAAGGTTGAAGTCACCCGATGACAAAGAGAAGCGTCCCCAGAGCAACAACACTTTTGGGAAAACTAACAAAGGGAAGGAGTCCTTTACGGTGGATATTTTCATAGCTATTTCCCAGCCTAAACAGAAAGCTCTAGTTGCTCAAAGGCCTAAGCCACATTATACCTTCAATGAAGCCCTTACATTGGACATCTTTTAGGTACTTACGAAGGGAAATAAGTTACAACTACCTCCCCCTCGAAGGCCAGAGGAAGTAGGGCAAGCCAATGATCCGAAGTATTGCTTTTATCATTAGATAGTACATCACCCTACAAAGGATTGGTACATACTCAAGAAGTATATTCAGCAATTGTTGGATTCAAACGCCACCACGTTACACACAGATGAGAAATAGATTTCTGTAAATCTTTTTTCTCTCCAGTTTGGAGATTTCCCTACAATTGAAGTGCAAGACGATGTTACACCAATACCAAAGGCGACATTATAAGTCGTCAATCTTCTTCTGGTTCGTGATCAGACAACCAGACTAGTTCCATTCACTACTCAGCATGGTGATGTCATGTGGATCCATTACGATCTTCTAGAAGATATGGATCAAAAATCTACCTCGTCTACTTCCAAGACTCAAGGCAAGAAGAAATAGAGTAAATCATGCAATATGGTTAATGAAGCTCTAGTTGGAGAAACCAGATCCGAAAAAGCATACCTGCGTGTTTCCAATCAAGAACAATAAGATAATCCTTTTATTGAAGCTAATATTCCTAATCCACTTGTCGTTCAGGCTTCATCTGAATCATGACCATCAAGGCAGACCTCAGAAGAAAAAGGAAAATAAAAAGAGGTAAGGTTCGACAAGTCCTTGAAGAAGCCTAATTCACTAGGACTTGACAAGCCTTCCAATTTTGATATATTTGCACCGCTTGCCAATGTAGGAACGAAATCGTAAAACAAAATACTCTAGAGGGGGGGTGAATAGAGTAGGCAGCGGAATATTGCTAATTAAAAACTTGTTAGCAGTTAGATCACAGATATAATAATAATCATAAAAAGTAAATTACAGAATTTAAAAGTGATCAGAAGGTAAACGCAAACACCGAGATTTATACTGGTTTTCCTCTGGTGAGGACTAGTCCACTCGGAAGAACTCTAGCTTCCAGTTGAATCCACTATTGGAAAATCCTGCAAGTTTTCATCCGAAGTTCTTGCAACTTCTACAACGCGACCTTTGATACGAAAAACTCGACCAACTTCAATTGTGAAGAGTTGAATCTTCTATCAAGCCTCTGATTACAATCGCTATTGAAACTTCTAGACCGTACCGCACTGGCAAATCGACTAGAGGATTGTAACTGGCTTGGGATTTAAAAATGAAAGCTTTTTGTAAACTCTTTGGAAGATTGTAAGCTTAAGAAGAGAAGAGATTGAAAGTGAATTAGTGTGTTTAAATGATCGAAATGCTTCTCTATTTGTAGCTTTTCCAAAGACAGAACTCTGACAGAATTCAGGCAGAATTCGGACAGAACTCTTTGTAACAACCCGCAACTGAAGGATGATCAAGTTCAAAAACCCAAACGTTCACTAACGTTCCAAATGGTCTGGCCGAACTCGGGCTGAGTTCTCCTGAGGTTCTGCCAGTTCATTTTTGGAGAAAATAAATTTTGGCTTTTTGAACAATCCTTCAGAAGCTCTTTGTAAAAAGATTATTTTTCAAAAACATGGGTCATTTATAAAATAATAGGATGGTTTTGAAAAACATTTTCGGATAGCCTATTTGCCAGTACGACTCGGTGTACAATGTATTCTTAGACTCAATAAAATGTAAATTATATTGCTTAGCAGGAAATATATTCTGAATGGCAAACGGCTTCAGTCTTGAACATTGTTGATAACCATTGTTGAGCAGTGTCCAAAACGTCGTAGGTAAACATCTGAGTTGACTTATATTTATATCGAGACAGAGTTTGATCAATTATTAAAATCAGGTTTGACCATGACCAATGGGCCAACAATCTCCCCCATTTTGATAATTGATAAACCTTGCCAATATAACATCTAAGCTTGGAATCAATTCAAAATAGTAATCAAAAAATTGTTCATAACCTGTATTCACAAAAATGTTAGATCCTTATTTCTCCCTCGTTGTTACTTAGCAAAATAATTGCAAAAAAGAAAGCTCTCCCGCAATCAATGCATAAGTAACAAACAGTGAAGAAACACAAGAAAAATAAATATTCATGACAGGCATGGTAGAAAAAGTAGGAGAAAATGAATAGAACTCTTAGGCATGTATTTGTCACAAGCAGTTAAGAAAGAATGAAGCAACTAAAGATAAGTAGTACTACTATAAACTGAAACAAATAAAGTGATGAATAATAGACTAAGATGCCAAAACTGAGGCATAATAAAAAATAACCATGTCCATGAATAATCACATAATAGAAAAAGTACTGATAAGAACTAAAAAGAGTACTGATAAAATCTTGGAATGTCGGAGCATTTCCAAGTAAACATAAGACAAAAAGTAATAGTCTCAATAATCTAACATCTCAAAAATCATCATCATCATCATGATCATCAGCTGCAGCTCCAGCATGTCCAGAAGGACCAGCTCCAGAAGTACCAGCGCCAGAAGTGCGAGGAGTGGCGCCAGCGGTACGATACCAACCATATGCATTCCCTGGCTGGAACAGAGAGTGTACCGCCTCGTCGTCAATGCGGTAGCCAGAGACAGAAGGGTCTCGAGGTAGGGAGCTAGCAGAATGACCCGTCTGTGCAAACCTCAGGTCGGCGAAGGAGTTGGCAATCGCCTGGAACCGAGTCACATTACGGAACTCGTGTTCCCTAGAGGTCTCAACATAGAAAGACTGCAGATGTGATAAGTGCTGATGGATACCCTCAAATGACATAGGATAAGAATGATGTGTAACAGGTGCTGTGGGAGCAGTGGGAGTAGGTGCAGGAGGAGTTGGTGCAGTAGGTGGAGGAACAGAAGCAATGCTGCGACGAGATAGTTTGAGAAACTTGGGTTCGGGGTCGACAGCACAAGTAGATAAATCAATATCAAATCTCTGAAAAATGTGAGAAATGAGCATCGCATAAGATAGGTTGCGGTCTCTCCCGCGACATCTACCCATCATATGAATGATAGTCTTAGGGGCAGAAAAAGGAATCCCCTTAAGAATATGATAAAGAGCAGAAAGCTGAAGGGCAGTGACATCATCTTTAGAAGTAGATTTTGGAAGTAAGGTGGAATAGATGATGCGATGTAATTCGTAGTTAAACAAGTTCAAGTTATTAGCCTTGAACTTTCCAGGAAGAACGCGTGCGGGCGCACAAGGTTCATTCTTGAAACTAACGAGTGTCATGCCATCGGGGAAATCAAAATCAGAGATGTCATCTAGCGGGGCACCTTCGTTTGGGATACCAAGGATTTCCGCTAATGTGTCATCAGTAAATTCGATATCAATTCCTCCGACATGTGTCCTCGCTGTAAAAGTGTCTAACACGAAATTACAATAAAATAATCTAATGGCATTAGTGGCAATGGGGAATTGTAAGGTGACGAAATATTGTAACCCTAATGCCTCAAAATAAGGACGGTGATCCGAAAAGACAGTCCACTTAATCGACGATCCGGTACGAATAGTACGTATGTTAAAATTAGCGTACCACAACAATGCTTGATCGGGAGTTTTTAAAATAAAACTCTTCCGACGCACCATCGTCCGATTGGACCGGAGAAAAGAGGCAATCCGTATGTGGATCTGAAGACGATGCCTCTTCACTGGCATTGGTCTTCTTCCTCTTGAAGGGATTGAACTTAGGCATTCTTTTCCCAAAATTTCTAGAAACCCTAAGTATTGAAAAGTGGTGGAAAGAAGGGATTATACCTTCCAAGAACCGGATATGTTGTTGAGGATGACGATCTCCGTACGAATCCAAAGTTTTGATGAGAAATTCCACAAGAATTAGAAGAACAATGAGGGAGAAGAACTAGGGTTCGGAGGGGCGGAGCTGCTGTTATGAGGATGTTTGGGAAGTATGAAGAAGAAGGAGGCCTCGGGTTGGTGCTGGTATATATAAACACCGAGCCGAACTCTAGCCGAATTCGGACCGAACTCGGGCCGAATTCACCTAGGGTTGCCTGGCTATATATATATACATATATATATATATAAAATCAAATGAGGCCACATTCTTTTTTATTAATTCGTTTCAAATGCTTAATTCAAAGTTTAGTAATTTTAAATCTCAAAATAATATAATTAATATTATTTTATAAATTAATATTCTTTACTCAACATCTGTCTCAGATTAGTTGTAGGAGTACTGTCCCAGCTAACGGAGGTTCACCGGGGAACTCTTAAATACCGCTTCGCTTCGACCATAGTCGTGGTGACAGACAGACTCTTTTTAGGCTTGTCTTGAAAATAGTTTATGAGTATCGAATAAATAATTAATAAAACAAAATTAATTAATATTATTGATATCTAAAATTCCTAATTCTCGACGTAAATAGTTGAAACGATCTTCCGCTAAAGGTTTTGTGAGTATGTCAGCTAATTGATTCTGTGTGTCTATGTATACAAGGTCTATATCTCCATTTTGTTGATGATCTCTAAGAAAATGATGTCGAATCTCGATATGTTTAGTATGAGAATGACATACTGGATTCTTAGTCAAATTAATAGAACTAGTGTTATCACAAAAAATGGGTATATGTGTAAAATATAATCCATAGTCTTCTAAGGTTTGTTTCATCCACAAAATTTGTGCACAACAACGTCCTGCGGCGATATACTCAGCCTCTGTTGTTGATAATGCAACAAAATTTTACTTTTTACTAAACCAAGAGACTAGAGCTTTTCCTAAGAAATAACATGTGCCGCTAGTGCTTTTTTTATCTACTTTGCATCCGGCAAAATCAGCATCGGAATAACCGGTTAGGTCAAACGACGTAGTTTTGGGATACCACAAGCCGACAGAAGAAGTGCTTTCAAGGTATCGAAAGATATGCTTAACTGCACACAGATGTGATTCCTTAGGATTGGCTTGAAAACGAGCACATAAGCAAACACTATACATAATATCTGGTCTACTGGCAGTTAAATAAAGTAAGCTACCGATCATACCTCGATACTTACGTATGTCGACAGGTTTGCCTTGTTTATCGATATCAAGCTTGGTTGAAGTCATCATTGGAGTGCTAAGTGGCTTTGCTGCTTGCATGTCGAACTTCTTTAGTAGATCTTTTGTGTACTTAGCTTGATTTATGAACGTTCCATTGTTAGTTTGTTTGATTTGCAGTCCGAGAAAGAACTTCAGCTCTCCCATCATGCTCATTTCAAATTCATTCTGCATACACTCCGAGAATTCTTGATAAAGAGATTCATCAGTGGATCCAAAGATAATGTCATCTACATAGACTTGAATCAAAAAAAATATTATTATTCAATGACTTTATAAACAAAGTAGTGTCAACCTTTCCCTTTGAAAAACCGTTATCAAGTAGAAAAGAGCTTAGACGATCGTACCAAACACGAGGGGCTTGTTTCAAACCGTATAAAGCTTTCTTCAACTTGAAAACATATTCAGGAAATTTAAAATCAGTAAAACCGGGTGGTTGAGCTACATAAACCTCTTCTTTTATAAAACCATTTAAAAATGCACTTTTGACATCTATTTGAAATAATTTAAAATTATGAAAACATGCAAATGCACATAACATGCGAATGGATTCTAATCTCGCAACTGGGGCATAAGTCTCATCGTAGTCGATACCTTCTTCCTGATTGTATCCTTGAGCTACGAGTCGAGCCTTATTTCGAGTCACTAAACCATTCTCATTCAGTTTATTTCGGAATACCCATCGGGTGCCAATGACCGGATGATCAAAAGGCTTGGGAACAAGTTCCTAAACTTGATTCCGTTCAAATTGGTTTAATTCCTCTTGCATAGCATCTATCCAAAAATTATCACTACATGTTTCATCAATATTTTTGGGTTCAAACTGCGATACAAAAGCAACACAAGAAACTATATCTTTATTAGAGGAGCGAGTACTTACACCCTTGGTAATCTCACCAATTACCAAGTCCTTTGGATGGTCAGCCGTGAACTTCAATCTTTTTGGCAGACTCCGAAGGTAGCTGGTTCCTGGATCTTCTCTATGAGGATCAGCTGGTGCTGTGCTGGGTACATTGAGATCTTCGTCATTGTCATCGACTGTTGTTTGATCTAGATCATCAAAGGTGACATTGATTGACTCTTCGATGATCATGGTTCTTTTGTTGAAGACTATGTATCCTTTGCTTTTGCCCGCATAACCTAAAAATATACCTTCATCGACCTTTTCGTCAAACTTTTCCAAATTATCTTTTGTATTAAGAATAAAGCATTTACAACCAAATATTCTAAAATATGAAACTGATAGAATTCTATCAAACCATAACTCAAATGGAGTCTTCTTCGATTTGGGTCGAATTAGAACTCTATTGAGAACAAAACAAGCTGTAATGACAGCTTCAGCCCAGAAATACTTGGGTAGACTAAACTGGTTTAACATTACTCTGGCCATTTCGGATAGAGTTCTGTTCTTACGTTCCACAACTCCATTTTGTTGTGAAGTCCTAGGACAGGAAAATTCATGCACAAAACCGTGTGTGTCACAAAATTGCTCAAACTCCGCATTCTCGAATTCGCCTCCATGATCGCTTCTAATACGACTGATCATGTAACCTTTTTCATTCTGTACTTTCTTGCAAAGGTGACAAATTCCGATAATGCATTATTTTTGCGTGTCAGAAAATATACCCACGTGTATCTAGAATAATCATCTACAATTACAAAAGCATATAGCTTACCTCCGAGGCTAGCAACTCTGCTAGGACCAAATAAGTCCATATGTAGCAATTGTACAGGTCTAGTAGTACATACAGCATTTACTGACTTGAAAGTGGATCGAGTAGCTTTGTTCTTTTTACATTGACTGCATACCAAATCCTTTTTGAATGTAATGTCCGGTAAACCGCGTACTAGCTTCTTCGTGGATAATCTGAAAATAGTATCCATATTTGCATGACCGAGTCTCATATGCCACAGATGGCTCTTATCGCTTTTAGCCATTAAACATCTACCTGAAATGTTAGTATCTTCCAACAAATAGAAAATATATATATTGTCTTCTCTAATACCTTCAAATATAGTACTACCAGTTGAACTATCAATAATAGTACATTTGTCTTTTGCGAAGTTAATACCATAACCGTGATCAGCTAAATGGCTTATGCTGAGCAGATTATGTTTTAACTCAGTAACAAGACAAACATCTTTAATCACTAGATAGGGAGCTTTACTAATATCACCAATACCGATTATGTACCCTTTTAAATTATTGCCGAAGGAGACGTATCCTTCTTTATTCCTCTTCGACAGTGTTGCGAATAATGAAGCGTCACCGGTCATGTGCCGTGAGCAACCGCTGTCGAGGATCCATTTGCTCTTAGCATGTGAAGGGCGTCCCACCTATAAAACAATTTGTAGATGAAACTCTTGGTACCCATTTCTTGTAGGGTCCTGACTGGTTAGTTTTCGGTATCCATGCATAAATATTTAAATCTACTAGCTTTCTGATTCTACATACAGAAGATATATGACCAATGAGGCCACAATAATGACATTTAGCATGTTGAGTGTTGAAAGCTGAGTGGTGTGCATGGTTGGTAGGTTTAGGTTTTCTAGTGTAGAAGAAAGCATACCTATTATCCTGTTTGGGCATAACCTTTTTAGGCAAAGGTTTGATAGGGTTAGGTCTGACAGTGTTAGGTTTGGGAATGTTCCGATTTTTCGGTAAGTGACACATGTTAGGGTAGGAAGCAGCAGTCTCAGGCTATTTTTCTAACATAATTTCCAATCTTTTGGAAGTGTCATATAACTTAGTATAGTCAGAAGTGAGTGCTTCCATTCTGACTTGTGCACTTTGAAGACTTTTCTTTTCTTTAGAAAGTTCTTCTTTCAGTTGGTCAATAACCTTGTCTTTTTCTTCAGATGACTTGATAGTCTCGTGTAATAAAAGCTTAATAGAAGAAAGCTCACCAGATTCACTAACATTATCTCTAGCCTCAGCTAGTAGGTCGGTAAGTCTTCCTATTTCACCTTTGTACTCTTTGAGTACCTTCTTAGAGGTTTTATATTTACTACGCAGTTTCTTGTAGTCATCTAACAGTTCAGTGAAAGCCTCTCCTAGTTGCTCAAAGGTGAAGTCATCATATGTATCAACTATAGGTTCAGAGAGTACCTGATCGGATGCCATAAAGCATACATTTGCAGCGTCTTCTGATTGTTCATCTTCTGAGTCGCTGGCTTCACTTTCATGCCATATGCTGGTGTTGGCATACTTCTGAGATGTTGATCTCTTCAGGTTCCCTTTCTCGTATCTGTTACTCTTCTTGCTTGTTGATGAGTTTGTAGGACAGTCCTTCTTCATGTGTCCTTTCTTCTTGCAGCCGTAGCAGACAGCGTCATCTTGATACCAGCTGTTGCCGCCATTGTTCTTTTTTGTCTTCTTCTCATATCTCAAGAATCTTTTGAATTTTCTTGCAAGGAGTGCTTGATCTTCAGTATCAGATTCACTGTTGTCTAAATCATCTTCAGCAGATCTTCTGTGCTGAGCCTTGAAAGCGATCGTCTTCTCCTTTGGTGCAGGCTCTTCAAAGTCTTGTAGCTCTAGTTCATGAGTGAGTAGCTTACCCATGAGTACTTCAAGTGTCATGGTAGTGAGGTCGTTTCCTTCAATGATTGCAGTAGCCTTCGGAATCCAGTTCTTTGTAAGTGCTCGCAGGAGTTTACGAATCTTTTCATGGTTACTGTAATCTTTGCCTAAGGAGGACAAAGGATTTACAATATCCAAGAATCTCTCGAACATCTGAGTAACTATTTTGTTGGGCTTCATCTTGAACGCCTCATACTCTTGAGTAAGTCTGCTGACCTTTGATTCTTTGACTTGAGTTGTGCCTTCATGTGTGACTTCAAGAAGTTTTCATACTTCATTTGCAGTTGTGCAGATAGAAACCCTGTTAAATTTAGTTCTGTCTAAAGCACAAAATAAAGCGTTAATAGCACGTGCATCAAGACTGGCCTTTTTCTTTTCTTCCTCTGTATATTTGTCATGGGGTTTTTCAGTTAAAACTCCATCAACATTTATACGATGTGGCTTTTTATAACCATCAATAACCATAGACCATAAGTCAAAATCAAGAGATTTCAGAAAGAAGCTCATACGTGTTTTCCAATAGGTGTAGTTTGAGCCGTCAAACAGTGGAGGTCTGTTTGTGGCTTGGCCTTCACTTGTAAATTTTACAGTTGCCATGTGTAAAGCTGTGATCTATATAAAAATTGAATATAACTGCAATTTTACCTTGCTTTACCGGTATAACCCGCTCTGATACCAATTGTAGGAACGAAATCGTAAAGCAGAATACTCTAGAGGGGGGGTGAATAGAGTAGGCAGCGGAATATTGCTAATTAAAAACTTATTAGCAGTTAGATCACAGATATAATAATAATCACAAAAAGTAAATGACAGAATTTAAAAGTGATCAGAAGGCAAACGCAAACACCGAGATTTATACTGGTTTCCCTCTGGTGAGGACTAGTCCAGTCGGAAGAACTCTAGCTTCCAGTTGAATACACTATTGGAAAATCCCACAAGTTTTCATTCGAAGTTCTTGCAACTTCTACAACACGAGCTTTGATACGAAGAACTCGACCAACTTCAATTGTGAAGAGTTGAATCTTCTATCAAGCCTCTGATTACAATCGCTCTTAAAACTTCTAGACCGTACCGTACTGGCAAATCGACTAGAGGATTGTAACTGGCTGGGGATTTGAAAATAAAAGCTTTTTGTAAACTCTTTGGAAGACTGTAAGCTTAAGAAGAGAAGAGATTGAAAGTAAATTGGTGTGTTTAAATGATCGAAATGCTTCTCTATTTATAGCTTTTCTAAAGACAGAACTCTGACAGAATTCGGGCAGAATTCGGACAAAACTCTTTGTAACAACCCACAACTGAAGGATGACCAAGTTCAAGAACCCAAACATTCACTAAGGTTCCAAATGGCCGAACTCTGGCCGAACTCGGGCCGAGTTCTCCTGAGGTTCTGCCAGTTCATTTTTGAAGAAAATAAATTTTGGCTTTTTGAACAATCCTTCAGAAGCTCTTTGTAAAAAGATTATTTTTCAAAAACATGGATCATTTGTAAAATGATAGGATGGTTTTGAAAAACATTTTCGGATAGCCTATTTGCCAGTACGACTCGGTGTACAATGTATTCCTAAACTCAATAAAATAAAAATTACATTGCTTAGCAGAAAATACATTCTGAATGGCAAACGGCTTCGATCTTGAACATTGTTGATAACCATTGTTGAGCAGTGTCCAAAACGTCGTAGATAAACATCTGAGTTGACTTGTATTTATATCGAGACAGAGTTTGATCAATTATTAAAATCAGGTTTGACCATGACCAATGGGCCAACAGCCAATACCCTAGCTTGACTGTATATATTCGAGTTACTCCGTCTCTCTAAAGATACACAGGAGGTACTCAGTGAGGCATTGCATCATGCTGAATCATATTTGTCTCAGATAGCCGACCTTGGTGATGACCCTGTGACTTGCCCTCATTGTCATAGTGTATCAGAAAAGATTCCCAATATCACCTTTACTAAGGGGGACATGTCTTTACAGAATAATTGACATGATAGACCCTTTTACTATATGGGGTATGTCGGGGCTTGTAAGGTAGATCACATTCAAATTGGTCTTGGCTCATTTGTTAGTGTGATTCCTTGAAGTTTTCTTCAGGTGTTGGGAATCCCAATGCGCAAGTTGTCACCTACTTCCACTACCAGTACTTGCTTTAATGCGGGACAAAGTCATCCTCTGGGGAAAATGCATCTCAAGTGTCAGATTGGAAATCTTTGGACTAAAGTCACATGTTATGTGATTGACGCCAATTTCTCTTATAATATTTTGTTAGGACGACAATGGGTACATGATAACCTTCAAGTACCATCTACTCTTCATCAGTGCTTCTAATATATGAACGAAGATGGAGTAGTCTGTACAAAATTTGTAGACGTCGATCCTTTTAAGGGGGTCGAGGTGTACTTCTCTGATGCAATGTTGTACAAACCTCTCGGTCAGAGACCCTCTGATGATAAACCATCACATCTGGATATGGACAAAGAAGAAGAGGCTAGAGACGAGAAAGAAAAAGCATATACTGACCAAATTATAGAAGACCCTCTAGCCATATATTTGAAAGGCCCTGCGTGGAAGGAGCCAGTTGAAGAACCCATGGCAATATACTTAAAGGGTCCTGTATGAAAAAAGCCTGCTAGAACTCCATAGGAGATTCAGTCAGGGGGTAGTGCACCTTTTATTGTTGACTTATGCAAGAATAAAGTTAACATCAAGACAGAGGAACCTTTAGTAATTGATCTAAGGGAAAAGAAAGAGGAACTACTGGTGATCAACCTAAGGACCAAGAAAGAAGAACCGCTTGTAGGTGTCTTCGTCAAAGCAAACGTCCAATTCAATCGAATGAGCCCTTTATAATCGATCAGACTCATGCTGCCATCGCTGAGAAGCAAATATTGTAAATAAACCTCCATGTATCAAACTTCCCGAGGATATTTTTTTGAAGGAAGAAATCATGTACATACCTAATAAAAAAGGTTCTACTTTTGATTACTTTGATGTTTCTGTGACTTGTCTAAGGTCTGTCGACTCTTTGTGTTCCCATATCACGGATACAAAGCTGTCACTGATTGTGTCTATTTTTTCTAAAAGTAACACTCCATGTTTGTCATATGAAGATTCCTATTTTGAGGTGTCGGCTAGATCAATTGGTGAGACACCGATTATATTTGGCCGAGTCGAGATTCACAAAAAAGCTTTGGTCGATGATCCTGAACCAGATTTCGATAGAATACAATTATACTGGTATACTCCTCGAGCGAAGAATATCATTCAAAGAATGGGCTATGACTTAAATAGCCAGCAAGGCCTCAACTTTGGTAAAGGCCGACGCCTACCGTTGCGTATCCCAACTCCAAAAAGGAATTCGCAAGACTAATACCATCGTACTCGATATGGACTGGGATGTGTAACTCCCCTAACTACACCAGAAATCTTAGACGAAGAAGACAGTGATACATGTTCTCATTCTTCTGATTCTTCACTATGGGATTCAGATCATAGCATTGGAGAAGTATTTAAAGATGTCTTCTCAGCTTATATGATATATGGTGATCAAACAAAGGATGGTAATCTTTCGGTAGAACTTTTTGAAGTTAAACGTTAGGCTCAATAGCTTGACACCCAATGGAAAATGTGGTTTGAACAACGGAAACCTCCTACTGAATATGAAGTTGTTAAAGCTAACATAGGTGATGCAGAATCAGCTAAACCGATATTTATCATCAAAAGTTTACCTCATGAAGACAAACATTCTCTTCTTGAGCTTATCAAAGAATATATAGATATGTTTTCTTAGAGTTATGAAGATATGCCTAGGCTTGTCCAAAGGATGAGTTTCCTCTTTCAAGCACAGATGTTATGATTGATAACACTTGCGATTTCGAAAATATGTCTTTCATGGATGGATTATCCGATTATAATCAAATTAAAATGTTTTCAGCTGATGAGAAACATACATCATTCCGAACACCGTTGGGGATATAATGTTATACTGTGATTCCCTTTGGTTTAAAGAATGCTGGAGCTATCAACGTGGCATGAGCAAAAAATTTTGCGAACATCAGCAAAAAATGGTGGAATGCTACGTCGACGACATTGTAGTCAAAAGTCGTCCAAAGGCCGATCACCTTCAAGATTTGAGAACAATGTTCGAATTGATACATAGGCACCAACTCAAGATGAATCCTATAAAGTCATTCTTAGGAGCCTTCAGCGGAAAATTTCTTGGATTTGTCATAACTTCAAAGAGAATATATATTGACCCTAATAGAGTTAAAGACATCCTAGAAATGGAGCCCCCAAAGAATATTAAAGAACTTCATATTTTACAAGGTAGGTTGACCTATATTCGAAGGTTCATTTCAAATCTGTCCGGATGATGACGAACCTTCACTAAGTTAATGAAAAAATGAGTACCTTTCGTATGGGATGAAAAATATCAACAAGCATTCGAAGATATTAAAAGATATCTCACCAATCCTCCAATATTGGTGCTCTAGTTGTGGGTAAACCATTCTTGCTGTACGTTTGTGCAATAGAACATTCACTTGATGCACAATTAACTCAAAAGAACAATGAAGGACATGATGTTATCTATTATTTGAGTCGTATGATGATCGGTGTAGAGTATATATATATAATTCTGTTGAGAAAGAGTGTCTTGCTTTAATCTTTGCAATTCAAAAGACACGACACTATATAATGGGACAAATTATCCATGTTTTATCCAGAGTTAGCACTCTTAGAGTTCTTATGACTAAACCAAGTGCATTCAATTCTTACCTTGCTACTTGGGCAATATTATTATCCTCCTATGATGTGGTCTATATACCTAAGAAGGCAGTCAAATGACAAGCTCTGGCTGATGTTCTAGCTGCACACTCAATAGCAAAAACTTTAAAGCTCTATGATGAAATTCTGGATGAAGTATGGGAGTCTAATACAACAACCAAATAGTCTATTTGGAGGATGTTCTAATAATCTAGTTATCCATCGGGTCCTAAAAGCAAAATTGTAGCAAGAGTGGGGGTAGTATTGATATTTCTTGATAATCTGGTCATCCATCATACTTATTCTCTTATGGAGCTTTGTTCTAATAATGTTACAGAGTTTAATACTCTACTCACTGTACTCCAACTGGTTAAACGGCTAGGGTTAGATTAGTCAGTCAAGTTCGAGAATAGTATGAGGTTCGCCATGAAGACCTTCTTCCATATTACCAAACAACCCTCGAAATAGCTGTTACTTTCTCTAGATTGTTCATTATATATGTACTTCGGCTAGAAAATACAGAAGTAGATGCATTAGCAGGTTTGGCAGCATCACTTGCTACCCTAGTCAACATCCAAAAGTCGATCATATTGACTGGTCAAGAATTGTTCTATACTAAGAATAATCTGGATGCTCACCAAAGCGATTCAGTAACAACAGATATCGATTTTAAAGATTGGAGATTTTTATTTATAGAATATTCTATTTATGGAACTCTTCTCGATTATCCAAAAGAATCTATGTTAATCAAGAGACGTTCTTTTCGTTTCTTTTATGACACAACTACTAAAATGTTGTATCGAATATCTTATGATAGACTTCTTCTATGATATTTATCCGAAGAAGAAGCCAAACATGCCCTTCGTGAAGCTCATGATGGTACTTGTGGTGCTCATCAACGTGGTCCAAAATTGCAAGATCGATTAAGGCATTTGAGTTATTATTGGCCCACTATGGTAGCCGATGCTATAGTTACACAAGGAAATATAAAGCTTACCAAATTCATGCAGACTTCATACATCAACCTTCAGAATTTCTGTACCCAAAAGCTGTATCTTTGTCTTTTGAAGTATAGGAAATGAATATCATTGGACCTATTAATCCTTCTTCCTATAAGGGACATCGATTTATTCTAGCAATAATTTACTAGTTTTCAAGATTGGCGAAAGCTATACCACTTGTTGAAGTGAAAATATCTAATGTCATCAATTTCATTAAATATCATATGATATATCGTTTTGGACTTCCCCGGAGGATTGCTCGTGATAATGGCCCACAATTTATGAGTAATAAATTCCATCAGTTTTATGAGAAAAACCAGATCCAAAATGTGGCCTCTATAGCCTACAATCCTGCAGCTAATGATTTTGCTGAATCTTTTAGAAAAACTATTATCAAGTTACTCAAGAAGTTTGTTTCATCAAATAAACGTAATTGGAATGAGAATTTTGGTGAATGCCTTTGGGCGAATCGTATTATAGAACAGACTCCCACCAGTACAACGCCTTTTCTTTCATCTACAAAAGCGAAGTAATTCCTCCTCTGGAGATTCAAATCCCATCTCTTCGAATCGCTCTATCCTATGAATAACAACTGACGACAATGATCATCTACGGTTACAAGAATTGGAAATACTTGACGAGAAACGCTTAGTGGCTCAAAAGTGAATTGAGTTTTATCAAGGCCGTATTTCTAAAGGTTACAATAAGAAGGTAAATGACGAAATTTTCCAGGTCGGTGACCTAGTTCTTTGAGTAAGAAGACCTACGGTTATGACGCATAAAAGCGAAAGAAAATTCATAGCTAAGTGGGAATGTTCGTTTGTTGTTGAACCAGTATAGTCAAATAGAGCATACAAGCTATATCCTAATGGAGATTAGTTGATGATGCTAATTAATGGCAAGTTCTTGAAAAAGTATTGTCTAAATCACAAGTGGACATTAACTTGTATACCCCAGCTAGTTTTGTATAGTGTTTACATCTTCTTTCTAGACTAATGAATACTTTGCATGTTAAGATCTACTTCATTTTGAACCATTATCTTTATCCCAACAGTTTTTGGATAAGTTATAAATAATGGATCTTCACAAATTCCCTAGTGGAACTACCTTTAATTCTTACAAAACTTCTTGTAAGAGAAATCCCTAAACAAACTCTCTATTTATAAAAGTTCATCATTAAAGCCAAGTTGTTTTAATGGCATCTTATTTCAATTCTCCAATCGGAGTCAGAATAAACCATTGTGTCAAAAGAATAACATGTCCATATTATCTCTGAATTATTCTACGACACTTTTCTCCTATAGAGATACATGAATTTGTTATTTCCATATTATCTCTGAGCAATTTACTCTGAATAGAATATTCATGTCCCTATTACCTCTAAAATATTCTATACTATCGACTCTCTCTATAGATTTCTACAAATCTGGCATGTCTATATTACCTCTGAACAGATTTATTTTAAAGATATTTATCATGTCCATATTACCTCTGATGAAGTTTCTGATCATCCCCTATTACTTGCATATAGTCGAATGCATTACTTATCATCTATCATATCCATATTACCTCTGGTAGTGGTCAATTCCTATATCTATTATCTATACCTAATTAGGTACGCTAAGGGTACTAGAACTACCAAACATCTATTATGTCCATATTACCTCTGATAGTCCCCAATTTCTTCCTCTATTATCTATACCTAATCAGTTACGCTAAAGATAATAGGTCCACTGAAACATCTATCATCTCCATATTACCTCTGATAGTAATCAATTTTTTATATCTATTATCTATGCTTGAAGTAAGCATGTTACAGATAATAGGTCAACGCAGTCATGATATTTTCCTATGTTCACATTACCTCTAGGAAAATATCAAAACTTAAATATCTCCAGCAACATCAAAAGTGTTCTTTACTTACAAAATTTAGAGAGGATACAAAATACTTTCATCAACTACAAAAGAAAGAATGAAAAAAGGATTAAAATAATCTTATTTCTATGTTGTTTTCAAACAGGATGAGTAATTCCCAAATGCGATCTGCATCTAATGTTATGTACAACTTGGATGATGAGTCTGTATATTGAAGTAAAGATACCAAGTTGATCTTCTGCTAGATAAATTCATGTGATCATTCTCTCTCTTCAGATCGTAGGAGACGTATAAGAAAGGCCTATGCGGTTTTTTCTTTTTTCGTATATGGGAACAGTGTAGAGAGACTGTCGACGTATGCATTTTATTACTCTTACGGATTCCATATCACCATCAAGATAACTCAGGTGGCAACTAGGTGTTTCTTTTTATGCATCGAGTTGTTGGATTACCTTATGTGATATCTGTGAGGTTATTCTTGCAAACACGTCAATAAATTATTCACAACAACTTGGTAAAATAAGAAACTTGTATTACTAGAGATAAAGGGTTTACAAAATATGGTTTAGGGGAAGGCTAAGAAAACCCTAAAAATCTAATAAACCTTAAAACAGTTAAGGAGAAGCGAACTCAGAGTCACTAATGACATCTGTAAGGTCTTAAAGCGTCCACACACCCGAAGAATGAAAAAGTCGACAAAAGGCATCTACTCCTCCCTGCACTATTTTCCCTTTTGGACTCAAAGGAAGAGAATCAAAATTAGGTGATGCGCTTAAAGGCTTGGTAATATTAGCCATGGAAAGGCCCAACACCTTTAAAATCTCCTGGGCAATAGAAAGCTTCGTCTCCGCCAGCTTTCTCTTCCTCGAGTTAACAGAAGGTATTAGAATTGAGCTCATATTAGTTGACAAAAAGGGGCGAAGGGACTGCAGTGAGACCCACAGTAGGCAGTCACAGAGGAGTAGCTGGTTTCGGTTCAATGGTAGTCTTCTTGGAAGCCATTGAGGAAGCAGTACAGGAATAGTAGTTCTTTATTTCTATAATATAAAGCAATCTGATGACTCTTCGTGTCCATCAAACGAATTCATCGGAAGATGAAATATTCCTAGAGAAATGCAAATGTCGGCTAATTGATGATGAATGAATGTACCTATTTAATGGGAAGGTAAGTCATTATGAAAAATCCCAGTTTTCGAGGAGCTGTCTATAACCCTATCATAAATCTTGAGTTATACGGTTAACACACAAACAAAATGTGGCTTTCTGCATATCAAGTCGCATAACAGGAGCCTTAAGGAAATTTTTGAGAATCAAATAAAGACATATGCAGAAGACATATTGGTGGCATGCGCCTTAAAATTACATGCGTCATTCAGGAATCAAATGCGTGATAATCCAAGTTTCATACAACAAAAAATTCTTAATGACATTTTCTAACAGTAGTGAACTAGTTCCTTTTAAACTTTAGGAGTTTTTATTATGCTCCAGTTTAATAATGTCAAAGATTATTCAGATTCATCTCAAAGGCAACAAAATTCAAAATGTTATGTGACAAAAAATAACATTTTGTGATGTACCGATTTTGGTATGATATTGGAAAGTTTATAAGTAAACTTACAGTGGATGTGTCTTCTTCCTAAACGAAGACTCTCAGTTTATGTATCTGACAACCATATGCGTCTAGATAACTGGAAGAATCTTCACATCCTGGTTTATTATTGTCATGAGAGATCTTGCTTTATGGCAGGGTCATACAACCGAATTCTTTCCATAGATTTATGCATCCAAGATCTCTCGATACACTTATGAAGTTTCATGCGTCATAGGTAGTTATGCGTCATCATGATGGTAATGATTCTTTAGGAGTTAAACAGAAGCTCATATGACAAGATTAAAATTACCGTAAAATACAAAGTAAGAAATCCTTATTAACGAAACCATAATTACATTTGATGGAGGTGTACTACATTCTAGATTTTCATTGTAAAGTCATGGTTATATCTGCTAGAGATCTATTACATTATGGGTCTTCTCTATCAGGTCCTCTATTATTGCGAGCCCTAAGATATAAAAAATATTGTACTGAAGGATAATGTTAAGAGGGTAAGCACTCACATAGGATAGGTACTCTGAACCTTGTGTTCTCGGGGAAGTGCCAAACTCGAGTCACATACTAGTGCATCTACTAGCAATAGCTCTCCTCTATGTCTTTGGAAGTATGCTTTGGCAGAAGGACACAAAACTGGATGAAGACTTAGGGCCTTCTATGTTTGCTTGTCTTTCATGGACCCCGCCGACTGCCAACGCTGTCCATCATTGACAGTGTTTTGATTGGGACTTAAGCCCAATCTCATCATAGATGCTACGACAGTGAAACCAGCCAATTGCAAGCCTCGTTAGATGGGTACAAATAGCTTGCTGGGTTTGAGGACTGCAAAAGTCCTCCATTTAATGTGTTGAAGCATGTCAAACTAGAGATGTTATGATGTCCTTCCAAGCACGGTCTGAACTCCAGTCATCCAAGGATTATCCTGAAAATATGACAAGTTCAAGAGAAGTTAGACATATAAAGTCAATTGTACTGCATAACAACAAAAGGTGCGTAGGAAAGTGTGAATATTTTATGTGCCTAAGAATTTCAGTAGTACTTTTCAATAACACAATATTGACAATCTTGCCAATGTGTGTAGTGTATCTTATATTTTACATAGTACACCTATCTATAAAGTGTAACTATGTACTCTAAAGACACGTTTTGTTCAGAACATGATTAATGTGGAAATCGTTGTTATACGACTTCGTGTGAAAAGTGGGGGTGACAGACTTTTATAAATACTCTATCAGTATATATTAAATTTATTTATAAACAAAACTAAATATTTTATTTTTTTATATATATTAAATATATTAAACTTTTATAAATACTCTATCAGTAAAATACTTGTTTAAATAATAATATAGAAACACTAACAATAACATTTAAATAATATTAAAAAAATAAAATAATATAAATGACCATATTAGCCTTATTCAGAAAAGTGGGGGTGACAGACACATTGTCTAAAGATGGGCTAGAGGGACGCATGGCCCATTCAGACGTGTGATGTGCTTTCGTCCCTTGTATGAAAAGAAAAAACTCGGGCAGTGTGCAGTGTTCAGTTTATGAAGAAGATGTCAGTGATTTTGTCATCCCCATCATTATACTTTACCAGCTGTAAAGGAAGCTGTTGTATGTGTCTACTTCCATATCAGTATTTTGTAATATACAATTAAAAAGCTATGTGTTCAAGTGTTGATTGATCCACACTAAACAGATCGTGTCCTGACTTGGCAGTATTTCGTGCAACAAGTCTCAAAATATGTGGCAAGCTATACATGATTTCTGGGCACGTCCACTCCCTACCCCAAGGCTCATGCACCTACCCAATTTCATGTGTCTTTAAGGAAAATGCTAGTGTATTTCTTACATATACACACATGGCTAGTCCAGTGAAGAAAAGCTAAAAATAGAACAGTTTCTTCCTAGCGACAGAACACACACACAGAAAGCACATCCATAAGAAGAGAATACATATATTGCTTCTTTGCTGAGAACTTTCATAGAGAAAGATAGAGCTTTTAATGATAAAGTTTCCCTTGCAATCGAGAGTTCATCAACCACCAAGCTTCACAACTTCTGCATCAGATCATCTACGGAGTAAAGAAGTCGAAGTAGACTTAAACCCCATCACCCCAGTCCACAGATTTTATTGTACTTGGAATTCTTATTTTAGATTCTTGTTGTAATTTTTTTTGCAATAATATAAAAGATCCGACATTTTTAGGACTCTTTTTGTGTTGAAACAAAAGTGGTGACTCTGCCGGGGACAACTTTCTCCACCGACAAGAAAGTGGTGGCACAATCTGTTGTACATACCGATGATGGGAAGCTGTACAAGATGAAGTCTATGTGCCCTGGTCATCCATGCGCCTCTCTCCCACATGTTGTGGACTCATGTATATTGCTTTCATTGTACCTAAAATGAGTCCACATGATAAAACAACTCAAGACCTATGTACTGGGTGTTCCCATGTACATAAAATAAGTCAACGAGTCAAGAAACCAACTCTCCCATGCACAAATTTTGTCCAATCGCCTAAAAAAGAAAAGGAGGTCATACACCCTTCTGCTGACTTGCGTGATATGCTTCGGCATAAGCATAAATCAACAAAGGTGTCATCAAACACAGTTATGCCTTGTCAAAAACATTCCTATACAAAGATTATTATCAACTGTTGTTGCTAAAAAAATATAGTTGATTAATCAACCAGTCGATCTGTCTTCACCAGATTGTAACTGAACTCTCCTGATTTGTCGTATCTTGGATGACAACTTTCTGATAATGAAGATGAATTACAGGAGGCCTTGGTCTATGCAACATCAAGTTAAAGTAATGATAAAGCACCCTCATCCTCTTCATCAAGGGGAGGTCCAAGAGCCACTTCACGTGAAGGTGTTTATCAAGGAACTCGATCCTGATCTAGACATTCTTCCGGTGTATCCCAAACACATGAACAAGACAATACTAGGGGTAGCGCTCTCCCAATTTTTGATTATTCTACATCTCAATCTGATGACAGTGTATCTTATATTTCAGTGATAGATGATGCATTCTCACAGTCAAGGTCAAGTAGTACTACTTCTAGTAGTGCTTCCTTGTATACCTCTCCATTTGGTAGTCCATATAAAACGTTTGTGTATGTGACTGGTAACAAAGAAGGTGATACTAGTGATCGACATAGAATTGATACTCTGGAGAGCATGCATACCTTTAAGGTGTCATTTAACCCAAGTGATCGACATAGAAATTTCTCAAAGAAGGTGCTAATAGTGATCGACATAGAATTAATACAATTGGGGTGTCATTCAACCTTAATCCATCACCAATAGTTGGAAATTTCTCAACGTCAGTGCCACAACATACACGACCAGCTATCATATAGAGGATCTTTGCAAACCAGACAATTGATACTCTCGAACCTATCTAGGGCATCAAAGCTCGATTGGATGATATGACTTCAAAGGAGGAACTGCATCAAATCAGAATGTCACGCCCTTGTCCTTCAGAATAAGGATGATGTGGTTTGTTCTCCAAAATACAAACCTCAATCCTTGATTTCTTATGATGGAACACGTTCCTCGAGATAATATTTGACATACTTTAACTCGCAGACAGTTCAAATACCAAAAAATGATGCATTATGGTCAAATTATTCATTGGCAGCTTGAAGGGAGTAGCCTTTAATCGGTTTTGCAATCTACCAAAAGATTGTATTAAAACTATCAAAGACTTGAATAAATTGTTCCATACTAGATTTTATGAAGGGGCAAGTGATGTCTCTATGTCAAAGATTATTGATGCAAAGCAAAAGACTAAAGAACCTGCTCATGAATTCTTTGAACAGTTCAGGAGATTATCGATGAAGTTGCATCACAGGACTCCTCAGTCAGTGTTGATCGGAAGGAAAATAAGTTATAACTAGCTCCCCCTCGATGGCCAGGGGAAGTAGGGCGAACCAATGATCCGAAGTATTGCTTTTATCATCAATATGTACATTGCCTTGCGAAGGATTGCTATATACTGAAGAAACATTTTCATCAATTGTTAGATTAAAAGGCCATAACGCTGCATACTGATGAGAAATAGGTTTCTGTAAATCTTTTTTCTCTCCAGTTTGGAGATCTTCTTGCAATTGAAGTAGAAGATGATGTTACACTGATACCAAAGGCGACATTACAAGTCATCAATCTACCTCTAGTTCATGATCAGACAACCAGACTCATACCACTCACTGCTCTACGTGGTAAAGTCATATGAATCCATCCCGATCTTCTTGAAGATATGGATCCAAAATCAACCTCGTCTATTTCCAAGACTCAGAAAAAGAAGAAAAAGAGTAAATCATGCAATATGGTTAATGAAGCTCTGGTTGGAGAAACCAGATCTGAAAAGCATACATGTGTGCCTCCAAGCGAGAACAACAAGATAATCCTTTTAGTGAAGCTCATGCTCCTAATCCACCTGTCGTTCAGGCTTCATCTGAATCAGGACCATCAAAGCAAACCTTAGAAGAAAAAGGAAAACAGAAAAAGGTAAGGTTCGACAAGTCCTTGAAGAAGCCTAATTTGCTAGGACTTGACAAGCTTTCCAATTTTAATATATTGGCACAACTTGCCAATACCCCACCTCCACTGTCTATATTTGAGTTACTCCGTCTCTTCAAAGATACACGGAAGGCACTGAGTGAGGCATTGCAGCATGCAGACTCATATTTGTCTCAGATAGCAGAACCTAGTGATGACTATGTGACTTGCCCTCATTGTCATAGTATATCAGAAAAGATTTCCAATATCACCTTTACTCAGGGGGACATGTCTTTAAAGAATAATCGACATGATAGACCCTTATACTATAAGGTGTATGTTGGGGCTTGTAAGGTAGATTGCATTCAAATTGATCTTGGCTCATTTGTTAGTGTGATTCCCTGAAGTCTACTTCAGGTGTTGGGAACCCCAAAGCACATGTTGTCACCTACTTCCACTACCACAACTTGCTTCATTGCGGAACAAAGTCATCCTCTGGGGAAAATCTGTGCCAAGTGTTAGATTGGAAATCTCTGGACTAAAGTCACATGTTATGTGCTTGATGCCAATGTCTTTTACAATGTTTTATTAGAACGACCATGGATATATGATAACCTTCTAGTACCATCTACTCTTCATCAGTACTTTAAATATGTGAACAAAGAAAGAGTAGTGTGTACAGAATTCGCAGACGTCGATCCTTTGAAGGGCATTGAGGTATAGTTCTCTGATGCAAGGTTGTATAAACCTCTCGATCAGAGACCCTCTGATGATAAACCATCATCTAGATATGAACAAGAAAGAAAAGGCTAGGGACGAGGAAGAAAAAGCATCTGTTGATCAAATTGTTGAAGAGCCTCTAGCCATATATTTGAAAGGCCTTGTGTGGAAGGATTCAATTGAAGAACCCTTTGCAAAATACTTGAAGGGACCTGTGTGGAAAGAGGCGGCTAAAACTCCACAGGAGATTCCGTCAGGGTGAAGTGCACCTTTTGTTGTTGACTTACACAAGAACAAAGCTAACATCAAGACAGAGGAACCTTTAGTAAATGATCCAAGGAAAAAAAAATAACCACTGGTGATCGACCTGAAGACCAAGAATGAAGAACCGTTTGTAGTTGATCTACATCGAAGCAAACGTCCAGTTCAACCGAATGAGCCCTTTGTGATCGATCTGACTTATGTTGCCATCGCTGCAGAAGTAAATATTATAAATAAACCTCCATGTATCAAACTTCTCAAGGATATTTTATCGGAGGAAGAGATCATTAACAAACCTAATAAATGAGGTTCTGTTTTTGATTACTTTGATGTTTCTGTGACTAGTCGAAGAACTGTTAACTCTTTGTGTTCCCATATCACGGATACAGGGCTATCACTGGCTGTGTATATTTCTTCTAAAAATAATAGTCCATGTTTTTCATATGAAGATTCTTATTTTGAGGTATCAGCTAGATCAATTGGTGAGACACCGATTGTATTTTGTCGAGCCGAAGTTCATCATGAAGCTTTGGTCGACGATCCTGAACCAGATTTCTGTAGAATGCAATTATATCGGTATACTCCTCAATCAAAGAATATCATTCAAAGAATGGGCTATGACTTAAATAGCCAGCAAAACCTCAACTTTGGTAAAGGCCGTCGCCTACCATTGCGTATCCTAACTCCAAAAGGGAAACCTTAAGACTACTACTATCGCACTCATACCACTATACCAGGTGCGGGTCATGTCCCATTTATAGTGTAGCTGCAAAAACTTTAAATACCATGATTCTAGAGGTATATACCTTAGTTACAGACCCTATGGTTTATTGCAGCCATACTTACTGGCGTGACGAGGATTCTGGGAACATGATTCTGGATAGACGGATACGGTTATCAGATTGCAGAATAGATACCCTATAGAGGGTGCCTATATGTGCCTACTGGAGGAAGTCGAGACATACTTGGGATGTTTGTAGAAGAAGGCTGAAGGTGTGTCTGTTTTATGGATCCGCCACTCACCAAATGAAGGATTGCCCCACCGTACCTCCATTTGGCGGAGCACAGGGTCAGAGAAAGGGAGCTAGGCCACTTGTGGCACAGCATCATGTCCCGTACCATCAGAGGGATCTACCCAGAGTGGCAGGGCTTTTGCATTAACGGTCGAGGAGGCCGATGCTACGGGTGATGGGTTAGCAAGTCAGTCGTTTCCTGTTCTTCTTCCATCCTGATTGTGTGATTCTATTAGTACCTATTAGGAAGTTTTGTGATGTGATAGATAGTGTAGTGACCCTGTTTAAGACAGTGAAATTATGACCAATAGGACCGGGATCATGCATGTTGTTAGATAGAATTTTTTTACTTTGATTGTTGGGGGTTTCACCTAGAAGTAGTACGACCAACTTGAAATTTCGAGGACAAAATTTTTCTAAGAGGGGTAGGTTTATAACTACCACTTTCCTGGAAAAGGAGTATTTTTGTCTGTTTCCTAATTGTTGTTATTATTGTGATTTCCTATTATATCTTGAGTGATAAATTATTTTTTCAAAACTAAAGTTTATATTTTGGTTAATTATCTAAATAATTAATATAGTGCATGTGTTATATTCTCAAATATGGATAATGGTTAGCCTTTAGCTAGAATAGTGGTTAGTGATCCTAAAGGACCCAAACCAACTTGACATGACCATCCAACTAGAGGATTAGGACTAGCCTAAATGAACTTTAGTTAGTCTCTAGCAAGATTAGAAAAATTAGTTAGAAGTTTTGACTAAACACCTAATTAGGAAGGAAGGTTTAATCCCTAACTTATCATGACATAAGAGAGGGGTATAGTGGACCTTTTCCCTTGCCTAAAACCCTAACCCTAACATCATATTGTAAACCCCCAATTTTTATTAAATACTTATAAATATTTTTATGTTATTTCTATTACATATTTCCAGTTACTCATTTTTATCTATATAAAGTATTAAAATTTCCCATAGAATTTATTTTACATGTTTACTTAAATAAATTTGAGAATGCATTTATAAAAATAAAAAATTTATATTTTTTAACGGTTTACGGAATCATATATATGTGTTAAATATAGTTTCATAAATTTTTCTTGTTGTTATTAGTATTGGTTCGATTTAAATTGTTTAACAAGTATTTTTATAAATTATTTTGTTATATAATTACAAATATTTTTTCTATCAATTTATATCATTATTCAAGAGGTATTATAGTATTTATATATACATAATTTTCTGTTAGTATGGATTACTAGGAACATGTACAAGTATATGTATGCTGCTGTGTATAAGTAATTCTTTATATATACACACACACACACAGAGCAAAAAAAAGAAAATCCTTCCCTAGTGAACGGTAACTGCGGGGGGTTACGGTTTACCAGGCCGCCAAGTTCCCGAAACTGAACAGGGCCCAAATCTCTCGAAGAGGGTTGCTCCTATATATACCGAGAAGAAGAAAGGGGATAGAAATCGAAAAACTTAAACCCTAACCCATCCCCTTCGCCGCCCCAAGCCAGATGACCCCCGGCGTACTATCCAGGCGACTGTGCGCCACCACAGCCACTCCGGCCGGCCAGCAGCCGCATGGTCGGGATAGGTTGACCCCCACCCAGGTACCGGTTTTAAACTCGATTTTCTTCCTACAGGTATGATGAAATTTCGATTTGTAAACTCCTACGCATAGCTGACATAACCATCTCCAACCCATGTCGATTAGTTTTGGTGAAATCAGATTAGAATCGACATAGAATTGAACCCAAACATCAAGAAAAAATGGGCTGTTGGCTTCAGAAAACTAACTTTTCAATTGATGTTGGAAGACAAAAATTTGCTGACCCATGAACCTTGTTAGAAATCTGATTGAATAGACTTATAGCCAATATATACAAGATGGAAACCTAACTTGTAGTTTTAATTTTATTAATTATTTTGTGATTAATTCAGTTTTAAAGTTTAGAAAAAAGTTAGTTTTCAAACAATACGACGTGCGCCCCGACAACCGGGCGACGTAGTCATGCACTATACGCATCGAAAGGCGCGTATGGATGTTGTCGATGTGTGGAAACTGACGGAACTCGGTTTCGTTGCGCATGCGCGAAGAAATCAATACGTATCCGTCGAGATACCCCCGTATCGACCTTTTGCAAACTTGGCCATAACTTTGTGCACGTTCGTCAAATCAAAACAAAACTTATGCCAGCAGGACTGTATCATTTTTCTGGTCCTGTATGCCATGTTTGGTCTGATTCTGAGAAGGCCAACCGGAACGCCTATTCGGCGGGCCCGTGAACCGCTCCAACGGATGAAATTGTGCACCGCCTATCGAAATCCAACATTGGACATACGTTTGGGTTCGTCTCCTCAAATCGGACCCATAGACATATAGATTGACAACTTTAGAGACCGTATGTACTGGCACACATTTTGGTGCAAAATAGGTTTAACGACAGACATCATTTTTGACCCAAAATTATAATTTTGCGCTTGTTCCTGAATTAGACTTTTGGACAGGCATTTCCTAGACATATCTTTTATTCCAAACACGTTCGTGGTGTTTATTTCAGTATCCGAGGATGTATGCGGGATTTGGCTTTTATCGTTTCACTATTTTGATGGTTCGAGCTATTGGACGTCGCCCTTTTGCACATAACCTCAGGCAAGATACCTTGACATTTATACTGCTTATATTTAATTGCATTTTTTTAGTTATTGCATATTTATGTATGTTTATTTCTAGTTCTTTCAGTTGATTTAGTTGCTTGCTTTTCGTGATACATGATGCAAGTACTAGTCTTATTTTTTTCTTGTCTTTAAATTATGCATATGGACCTAGAGTTAAGGGAATACTAGTTGTAGTGTATTGCATAAACCTTGACACAGTTGTACCATGAGATATATGTGAGAAGAGTAGCATGTGGAGGTCCTTGCGTGTTGGCTGATCACTTGTCCGCATGCATTAGGTCTAACTGCTAATAGAGGCATATTAGGAGACTTAGAAGTTAGTAGAGGTATATAGTCGTGGATGCGACTTAGATAAGAGCATTGGGTGGAGAGAACAATACCTGATCTATGGGCTTCTTTGCACTTCTCTGATTTACTTGGGAGCTCCACCGGAGACGCAGGCTCAAGGTGTCCTCTGACATTTCCCAGAGCGTTATGGATGTACCCCCTTGCACATGATGCCCTATGATGATCTTCAGACAATACGGACATAGGCCCTTGGTGTCCTATACGGGAACCAAGCCGGTCCCATTTACAGCCATGGATCATGCATCGATGGATTGTTTCTCAACTGCATGCTCACTTTAGTACATTTAGGTTACCTTATTAATGTCATGTCACACCCGTTCCATTAGCAGCATGGAACAATGTTGCATCGCGAAATAGTGTGCTCCCCCTTATCTTTGTTTGGTTGTAGGTGTAGTCCACTGTTTCGATGATGAGATATTGGATCTTGTTACGATTGGGATTATTTTACTTTACTTGTGATTTATGACATATTATATATTCAGTTATGTGGCATGTTCTTCCTGTATCTTGTTACGTCCCTCTGAGGACCTGGTGATCTGTCCAAGTGTGTGTTCTTGACTTCCGCATGTATTCTAGCCGAGATCGTGATCTTCTCCATTCCTTCGAAGATGACGTATCTGGGGTCATTTTGCTACCTTCGCTAAATCATTTCATATATCATGTACTTCTTTTATTTTAAATAGTTGGTAGTGGATTTGTCTCCGCCCAACATCTTGTACAATAATAATCCAAAGTTGATTTATGACATATATTTTATTTCCTTAAATTTGTGGATGAGATTAGATTACTCTTG
>JANAVB010029314.1:0-85000 GCA_029216955.1 Iris pallida | reverse complement strand
TTATTTTATGTATAATTGAGCTTTTTGTCTATCTCAAAAATTGTTGCAACTCAGTGTACAGTTTGATTTATTTATTGAGTAGTTACGACTTGTAATGTTTTGTGTTGTTTTTAGTTATAGACGTATTGGACCTCACCCTACACTAGTGTAAAGACCCTAGAAAATTAGTTTGGATATAGTGGCACTCTACATTAGACTTTTATGCTAGGTCCCCACTTGGCTAGTATCCAGTTAGGAGTCGTGTCACACCACTAGTGTAAAGTATTGAACATAGCTTAGAACTGAGATTGTGTATCATTATTGACAGGACACCAGACATCTATATCTTCGTACTAGTATTCTTGCTTTTCTCGAGGCAAGTACATTTACAAACTCATTTACTGTCTTTTAATGCTAGAACATGTTTTAACCCTGTTAAAATACTGATCCTTGAGGTAGCAAGTTAAATCTTCACATGTTGTATTACTTTCAGTACCTGCCATGCTTAGGACAGTTCTTATATCTTCACATGCTTCTTACTAGTTCTCAGCACATGTTTCACCATGCTTTATACTGCTCTGAGTATTCACATGTTCTATACTGCTCCCAGTACCTGCCATGCTTATACTGCTCCTAGTATCTCTCTCATGTTTTTACTGTTCTCGTATCTCCCACATATTTTTACTGTTCTCGTATCTCTCACATGATAGAATATGGGTTATGGGGAAACTGTTAGTAGAGTACGTGATCATGTCCCCTTTATCGTACCGAGCAAAGTCTCATTCTACATGATTCTGCGCTGTAGGTTATTATCCTGCATTCCTGTACGGATGTACACCTATGCTTGTACACTTGTACGTATGTACATTTTATTTACATGTGCCTCAGTACATTGTACACCTATTGACGATCACGTACTTGCTACAGTTTTAAACATTATATATACATCTGTCTCTATGACATATGTGTCCTTGCCATGATAGATTATGTTGTACCATGATTCCAGATATGCCATGTTCCCTATGTTACTATGATATTGTGATCCCAGTTGTACCATGAGGCCATGTTTCCAGTATTTTCTGTTTTATAGACTCATCACACTATGTTTCTTGTTGTACATCTCTTTCATTTTATATTCAATACTTTAGTTGTAGAGGTTGTACTTGCTCCCGTCCTAACAGGATAACGTTGTAGGTTCACTTTTCGAGGAGGAAATACTTTGTGATTCATATTATGGCACTGATTTTGAGGACTTGGCCTTAGCTCCAGAAGAGGCCCCAGCGGGTAACCTTGCTTAGTTATTTTTCATGTGTTATGAGACTGAGACTTTGGTCTGTTCTTATATTTGGATACTGGACTTTGTCTCCAGTTAGATACTTTGGTTATGTATTATTAAGTCTGTACTTGTTTACCTTCGCTTATAGATGCTGTGTTGTGATGAACCTTAAATGTGATTTTAAAACTGTTAGTAGCTTAGATCCTTTATTGTCTATTCTTAGAACAGCTTACTACGCTTTAACAAGCGTAGGCTGGACATGGCTCGGCCCGGCCCAACAATTTAGGTAACGGGTCGTGACATGTTTTTAGTGGTGGCCCATGCAGGTCCAGACTTAAATTGTTTGGTTACACCAAACATGCCTGCAATTAGGATCTTAAGACAACTTGATACAACTAGGAATAAACATTTAGAACACCTAGAGGATATCTAGGATTGCAACATAGGAAAACTCATCACAGCATATGACCGTTTACTATATTTAATATCTTGCTTGAATTTAGTGGGTTACAATTTTGACCAGGATAGTACCCTTGGGATGACCCCTGAGGATCTCACTCTAATCTTACTTAGAAATCTGTTTCCACTTATTTCTATTTGCTCTTCCTTAAATTCGTTGTTGAAATCGATTTCTGATTTTTGTTGTTGACTTTGATCTTGCATCGTGATAAATTTTGTGGATTGAATTATGATATATCCTGATAAGGTAAATGTCTGCTTTATTTATAGAGTTTAGAATTTATCGCAGCCATATTAGCTGGTATGACAAAAATATAGGGCCTGATTTTGGGTATACTTATCTTAGATTATAGAATTTAGATTTTTTCGCAGCCATACCGGTTGGCGTGGCGAGAATTCTAGATAATATGATTTTAGGGTGTATACCATAGTTATGACTCTATCGTTTATTGCATCTAAGCTTACTGGTGTGGCAAAAATTCTGGCAACATGATTTCAGAAGACGTGTATGGTTATCAGATCATATCTTAACTTGGTTTACTTCGTTATGACCGAATGAGCAAGAATAAATTCTTATTATCATTCTTCCCTGTCTTGATTAACTCTGTTCTATCTACATCTACAACGAGGATTATAGGTTCTCTAGTACTCTCCAACAGGATTGCTTTCATGATATCTTTTGGACATAATTATTTTGTGTTCCATCTTTCCTATGACTTGACTAAACTCTTCTTGTTAACCTCTTGGGTAATTCTTCTCATTATACATCTCGTTGTCTTCGTACCATTCTTGGAAATATTTTGATAAACTTTTCTGTCTTGCTTGACCCTTTAACTTGTTTGGACGCTGTTATGGATTGCTTGACCCAGTCTTAGGCCTTATTACCTTCTATTTTGATAGACGACCGAAATAGCCAAACCTTGTTAAACTGGTTTTGTAGTATAACTATAAATGCATTGTATGGTTGTGATAAATACTTTTCCTAGGAATTGGTTAGATTAAGCTTGTAGGACAAGTATGAGTGACTGACTGTAGCAAACTTGGAAACCATTAAGAGTGATGGTATTGATAGTATGATTCGATGATAGGGTATCTAAGATGGAATAATGAGATATTATATTGTTGTGACTGCAGAATGAGGAAACGAATCATGTACTTACAAATTGAGGATTTAGCATTTGTAGAATTTTGGTTGGTTGTCTATAGCTAATTACATGTGATTAGAGGGTAGATCGATATGTGGATTGATATAGAGTAAGTTAGAATGAGTTATCGTATTGCGTACGAAATCGGAAAGATATCAGTTAAAAGACAAGGAACGAGACAAAGACATATGCACATTGGTAATTAATAAATTGGGAGTTTTGAAATCGAGGATTTATATTCGGAGGACTTGTTGAGTAAAAAGAAGAAGGCTCTACGCCAAGGATAAATATTGAACGTATAATTTCAAGGAGAAACTGTAGGAAAGGATTGACGACAAATAATGCAAAGGGTCTGTGGATTGATATAATAAGGATACTTAAGATATGATAAGGAAATCAAGTATTTACAATTGAGGTTGAAAATATGGTTGATGATCAAGCATTGTAGGTTTATAAACATACCCAGACAATGACCTATAGTTTAGGGTATACATAAAGGTTTCATGTTAGTATGGAAGATTCTAAAGGATATGACGTAGTTTATGATAGAAGGACTTTGTTGAACCTGAACCAAAAAGATTGTAAAGAGAAACAGAAGAGATGATTACAAGGGTAGCAGATTGAGTATCATAGCCAGAGCAGCTACATGTTATAGTTTGACCTATTGGATGATTTTTAATTTCGAGGACAAAATTTTTGTAAGGTGGGTAGGATATAAGCCCCCTGAATTTCAGGATTATTTTAAATTTTCTGAATGAATTATTTTCGATAAATATATTATTATTTAATTATTTATGATCATTAATGTTCCTTCCCGTGACTTTGACTTCTGGAGCGTCAGGGATACCAATATCTGTAAACTCTCTTCATGGGTTTTGAAGTAGACAAGACTATCTTCGTTTTGATATATCATGTCCCACTTGAACTCGTTCCCTTGTGCTCTTTTTGTATCGCGCAACTTCGAGTCAACTTAGACAAATTAATCGTTTAATAATTATTCCCTCTTTTATCTTTGATCTTCGTTTGCACGTTACCGTGGCTTTTAATTTAGGAGCACCAGACCGGTCATTTTCTCAAAACCAACTTCTCATGAATGATCTACTCGAGACGCTCTTCACCCCTGGCCTTCGTGTCCCACTCAGACACTCATTTTTTTGCTTCATTTCGTTCGTGCAACTTTCGGTTCAATTTAGGCCGATTAATTGATTTATTTTCTAATTTAATTTCGGGACCCGACATCGACCCAACCTAGTCGACCCAAAGTATGGACATGGCCCACATGAAGTCTACTACCCACATGAAACTTGTGTCCCATTTATTGGAGTCCCCGCATATTATTTATTTACCCGTGATTATAAATACATATTTAATTCGAATATTGCCCCCTGTCCGATTTCGACCCGACCCGATTCGACCGAACCCGAACCCATGCTCCATGTTGCCCTTTCATGACTGCCCAAATACCCTACATAATTTTTCTATTTCTCCTATTTTGAAAATATCTCTCCCTCTCTCTATTTTACAAATATCTCATGTATATATATACATATATATATAAATATATATCTAACTCTCTCTCTCTCTTCTATTATTTACTACACTCCCTCACCCCTCTCTCTTTACAGTAGGAACACCCCCCCTACATAGCCGACCTCCTTTTCCTCTTTCTTTAAATATCTAAACTCACTCTCTTTCTATTATATTTACACACACTCTCTCTCTCTTCATATTATATATTCACACACACATACATTACTCTCCCACACAAACATATTAATCTCTCTGTCCCTCTCACTCCATGGCCAGTCCCCGACGAGCCACCCCAGGGCCAGCGTCTCCCTCTCCAATGTGTGAAACACACTATTTGTGCATTTACGTCGAAATCCCGTCGACGCGCGCGGGGAAAAGTTTCAGAAATTGTGTTTCGGGACAGCGACTTCGTACGTGTTTTCTGGGAGATCTGACCGTTGGATTGGTGAACTCCTTGCTCCGTCGCAATCTCCGTATATAGCACTTCACTCCCCTCAATTTTCGTCCGTTGATTTCGTCGTTTGATACCTCAAAACTGGCTACCAAGTTGACATTTTAAATTGAACTATTTTTGGACAGTTTTGTGGAGCCGACTTCGTCAGCTCGTAACTCCGCCGTCGCAGCTCCGTTTGGTACACTACCAGTTGCTGTGCGCATCTGGTATAACCCTCTTCATTCCTCCTTTAAGTTTCATTTTATTTTTTGCACGTTCGGTTGGTCGAATTCGACGCCAAAGTTGGCTGTCCGAATTCTTTAATTTGCACTTGTTAAATTCTATTTTTGAATCCGGGACTCCGGATTCAATTTCTGACACAACCTGTAGACTCGTGGCGTCGTTCTGGCATGTTTTCATATAAAATTTGCTTGATTTGGAGAACGTGGGACCTGGCATGCATTTCGGTGCAAAGTGGGTCCCACTTTTCGAGTCAACGGGTCACTTTGAGATCGGCTCATCGGAATCCAATTCCGGATATACCGTTGAGTTCGTATCGTCATTCTGGGCTCGTTGACATATAATTTGCTGAGTTTTGAAGACATTTGCTCCGGCACGTATTTCGGTGCAAACCGGATACCAAGTGTCCGCGTCAACGCATCATTTTGAGATCGGCACATCGGAATCCTATTTCGGACATACCGTTGGGTTCGTATCATCATTCTGGATTCGTGGACATATAATTTGCTAGGTTTTGTAGACTTCTATCCTGACACATTTTTCGGTGCAAAGTGTGTCTAACAGTGGACATTATTTTGACCCAAAATTACCGTTTTGCCCCTGTGTCTAAATTGGACTTATGGGTAGGCTATCCTAGCTAATTTGACCATTCTGGACACGTTGGTGATGTTCATTTTATCATCCGATAACATCTGTAGATTTTGCTTGTGTATTATCCTTAATTTGTAATTAATTATTTTTCCAAAAATTGTTACTTTCTATTTTTGAATATATATATATTTTAATTGCTGTAAAAATCTGGAAAAAATGTATTTAAATACTATGTTAATTTAGCTAATTTATTATAATTTTTCCAGTATTTAATAAGTACTTTTGGTATTTTATAAAAATAGGAAACCGGAACTCATTTTCAGGATACAAGTGTTTGCTGATTTTTAATAAATATTTATGAAGGTTTATAAATTCCAGAAAAATTAGTATAAATTTCTATAATTAACAAGGACCATTTTGGTATTTTATTTTATGTATAATTGAGCTTTTTGTCTATCTCAAAAATTGTTGGAACTCAGTGTACAGTTTGATTTATTTATTGAGTAGTTACGACTTGTAATGTTTTGTGTTGTTTTGAGTTATAGACGTATTGGACCTCACCCTACACTAGTGTAAAGATCCTAGAAAATTAGTTTGGATATAGTGGCACTCTACATTAGACTTTTATGCTAGGTCCCCACTTGGCTAGTATCCAGTTAGGAGTCGTGTCACACCACTAGTGTAAAGTATTGAACATAGCTTAGAACTGAGATTGTGTATCATTATTGACAGGACACCGGACATCTATATCTTCGTACTAGTATTCTTGCTTTGCTCGAGGCAAGTACATCTACAAACTCATTTACTGTCTTTTAATGCTAGAACATGTATTAACCCTGTTAAAATACTGATCCTTGAGGTAGCAAGTTAAATCTTCACATGTTGTATTACTTTCAGTATCTGTCATGCTTAGGACAGTTCTTATATCTTCACATACTTCTTACTAGTTCTCAGCACATGTTTCACCATGCTTTATACTGCTCTGAGTATTCACATGTTTTATACTGCTTCCAGTACCTGCCATGCTTATACTGCTTCCAGTATCTCTCACATATTTTTACTATTCTCGTATCTCCCACATATTTTTACTGTTCTCGTATCTCTCACATGATAGAATATGGGTTATGGGGAAACTGTTAGTAGAGTACGTGATCATGCCCCCTTTATCATACCGAGCAAAGTCTCATTCTACATAATTCTGCGCCGTAGGTCATTATCCCGCATTCCTGTACGGATGTACACCTATGCTTGTACACTTGTACGTATGTACATTTTATTTACATGTTCCTCAGTACATTGTACACCTATTGACGATCACGTACCTGCTACAGTTTTAAATATTACATATACTTCTTGTTTGCCATGAAATATAAAAGAGCAGAACAATTATCGGAGGACTGGACTTTCACTTCACGTTACAAACTCGTTTGTACAAAGAAAGCCTAGGGACAAAAATCTAGGTACAGCAATCTGAGTACAATTGTTTATTTTAGATTCTGGAGGTGATGATAGAGGCTCGGGAAAGCGACGGCCGCTCTGCCTTACTCCTTGGACGATCGGTACGCAGCCTTGGCTCGAGATGCTTGGCGTGGACGAAGAAACGCTCTTCTTGCTCTCCTCGTATTGCTCTTCTGGCTTCTCTCTCTCTGGATTGATCTCTCTGTATTCTCTCTCTGATTATCGGGGGAGCCTCTCTTGGCAAGGGAATGGCACCTTGCTATTTATAACAGTAGGGGGCATCATTAGGGTTTGGATGATTGCCAATTCTCCAAGTGGCGGCGGCTTAGTGATTAATCAATCTGGACCATTGGTCGTGAGCGTGAAGGATCTGGGTCATTAATGGGGATTATGCCAAATCCCATCAACAATTAATGCTGATTGCAATAAATCTCCATCATGATGATTTGCTGACATCTGCGAATCTTAATGAATAAATTTAATGCATTCTTCTGCCACGTGTCCCAGATTATTGGGATTTGGCCCCAGATTTCATTGTCTTTATGACACGTGCCCTGTCATCAATATTGAGTCGCATGAGGAGTGTTGATATTTGGGCCGCATGAAGGTTGTCATGACCGAGCCGCATGAAAGGGTTCATGACCGAGCCGCATGAAAGGGTTCATGACCGAGCCGCATGAAGAGTCTCTGTACTTCGAACCGCATGAAGGTTGTCATGACCGAGCCGCATGAATATATTCATGACCGAACCGCATGGTGGTCTTCATGGCCGAGCCGCATGAGAGTCTTCATGACCGAGCCGCATGGGATTCTTCATGACCGAGACGCATGGATCTCTCTGTTCTGGCCGCATGGACTTGTTTAGTCTGGCCGCATAGATTTGTCTCGAAGTTTGGTAGACAGCGCCACATTTTGTGAAGGTTTTCCTTATTTCCTAGGAAGATAGTGCTTCCTTTATGTCAGTCATTATGACAACTTTATGTCAGGACTGACAGCCATCAGAGCTGTCAGCCGTCAGAGCATTAAATGCGTTTAGACTTTGGGCACTGCTATTCTGACGGCCACGTGGCCTCTTTCTCGGCCGTATAGAGTTTACTTGAGCTGCTTGTATGTTTGAGCTGCATGAGACTTCCGAGCCGTATGAGACTCTTTGGCCGCATGGATCATTCTTCTCTTCTTTTTCATGCTTCTACAAGACCCCCTTCAAAGTTTTCAATTTGCAAAATTGAAATACTTTGAATAAGAAGCATGATCATGTGAGAGCTGCATGGATGTATTCTGTCCCGGCCGTATGTACTTGTCTAGCCGTATGGTTGCCTCAGCCGCATAAGTATTTGGGCCGCATGGACTGCTTGACCGTATGGGCTTCTTGCCACATCTTCCTGCCACGTGTGCAAATCCCTTGTAAATCTTCTGCATTTAATGCTCTTGATTTGCTGTTAGACTTTAAGAGTCGCTTTTTGGGCTAGGATCCCAGAGTCAGGCTATTATTCAGCCGTTTTGCCTCGATGACCGAAGAGTCGGTCATCATGTTTGCACGCAAATCAAATCGCCCCCCTTCTTTGCCTATAAATAGCAGTGTTCCTGGTTTGGAGAGATTTCTTTTACCCTCTCTTATCCTCGGTCTTTTGCTGCAAACTCCTTTCTTCTCTTTAGCATCCATGGCTCCCAAGAAGGCTGCTGCGTCGAAGGCTGCGAAGGGCAAGGCGGTCGCTTCTGCGGCGACTGCGGCGACGAACGTGGCCACTCCTCCGCCGGCCGCTGTTCACTCTGTTCATCCCGACATTCATCCACATATTGCTGGTAAGGACGTTTGCCCTAGGACCCTAACTGCCATGGCTTTGTTGCATAATTTATGCACAAGCCGCATGTACAAGGTTCGTCGATATGACCACATAAGCACTTCGCCCAGGGGGCCGCATGGGCTTGTCATACTCGATCTGAACCGTACTTAACTTGAACCGCATGAGTCTGTTTGTTCAGGGCCGCATGAGTCCGCGAGGACTTTGAACCGCATAGTCTCACCTGAATCTGAGCCGCATCAGCGCCTAGGTTTTGTCTGTTGAGTCCATGGGAACCTTGAACCGCATATGCCCTTCCGAGCCCAAACCGCAGAAGCTTCATAAGCTCATCTGAACTTGATTTGTATGGACTCGGCTGACTCGGAGCTGCATAGGGCTATGATGAACAGAACCGCATAGACTCATCTGGTTCTGAGCCGCATGAGGCTGTGACGACCCGAGCCGCATAGACTCAAATGATCTTTCAAATGCTTCTTGTTTTGACTATCTTCTAATCTTCTTTCTTTCGTCTCTCTTCAGTGAATCTGCCAGTAAATCCTGCGGGGGAACTTCTGGTTGGCTCAAATCAACTTACCATGGATGTGCGACGGGACGATTTAGTTCGTCAAGTGTCAGAGCAGCTCCTTGTTAATGAGCCTTTGGAACGACTGAATGTTATCAGGGTTCAATCTTTCCAATTCCTTAGTGACATGATGAGCTCCGGGAAGCCTAATGGGAAGCATCTGAGGCCGGTCTTCCTATTTGGGGATGCGTTGACCATAAAAAATTCCTGAGTGCTGGATATTTTCGAGAATTGGGACATTAATCTGGACGGGATGCCGATTCATATCCCCATTATGAAGCGTTATTTCCCTTTTGCGTGGTTCAACATGATCGTTTTGGACAGGCATATGACAGACCCCCTCACTCCAACCAGACCGGGGATGTTCGTGGGTAAAATCTGTTATAATAAAACTACCGGGTCGGTACGCGCAATCAAGGATCCGGCCAGTCGATCTGTGATGGGGTTAGCTCCGGGTACCTTCATCAACACACCTGGTCCTAACTTCTCATTTTCTCAGGCTGATACCTTCCTGAGCCAACTTGCTCGGAAAGGGTCCTATCCTGTTGGTAGATTGGCACTGCTGGGCTGGCTACACCCCACTCCCCCGTGGGCTAACCTGACCTCGTGGATTCTGCGGAAATATGAAACGTTTTTGCGAGAAGTCAATCTTTATGATGCTATCCGGGGTACCAGCCATGGATTGCCCATTAATAAGCCGTTGTTCATGGCCCTTCTGGAGATGTATAATCATCGGACAGGAACTTTCTTCACACCTGTAGGGGAGTTGGGGCTCGCTCTCTATGAGATGTATGCTGTCTCCAAGCTTCCCTGGGGAGACGAGCCTTTCGAAGCGTACACTCCAACGAACGAGGAGTTCCAGGATCTAGATCGACGATTCCCAGGCTTCGTCGCTGTGTACCAAGAACTATTATGTCACCATAGTACCTGTCACCGAACGGCTATCCAGAAAAATGGTAGCTCGGAACGGGACACCCCCCACACCAACTCTTGGGTCTCCTATCTTTTTAAATTTAGTGCTGCTGGCCGAGTTACTTCCCGAGATCGTCAAACTCCTAGGGAAGTAGAAGGCTTGGTGTCGACTGCTAGGAGGTCGAAGTCTAAGGGTGACAAGTTTAGGATCCAGATTGACTCCTTCAGCTATTTTTATTATGGTACTCGGCGGCTGTCAGAGAAGGCACTCTTGGCAGGGTTTTTAATGGTGTGGCTGCGCAATTGTGTGGTCTCAGGAGGAGCAGGTGCTATCGAGAGGATCAGCCGTCACTTTATTCTTCCCACCGTGAAGTTGGCCTTTGGGGTCAGGCTGGCTCTTCTTTCTGCTACGGTGTGCAGCATTCATCATGGTCTCCGCGCCTTCTCGTCCAAGGTCATCGCTCGTGACGTGGTGATGGACTTTGAACGCATAGAGCTGCCTTATCATTACCTGCTGGGGTGGCTGTTGTTGCATTATCAGTCTTTGATGAGGCCTGGGACGGGAGACGGCATTACGGACGATGACGCTTTTCTTTTCAGGTATCACCATCAGCCTTGGGAATATAGTACCATACCGGCGTGTCGGAGGATGCTGGCGAGGGTGGACGGATATAATTTCTTCGTGTCTATTCCCCGTTTTATCGACCAGGAAGTGAGGAGTGTCCATGTTGATGGCGTTGGATCTCCTCATTTCTTACCTGAGAAGATACATTTCTGGTTGCGTAACATTCGCCCGACACATTTAGTTTATCGCAACCGCAACACTGTGTACCTGGAGCCCTACTTGCCCAGTAGGTTTGCCCGTCAATTTGGGTACTGTCAACTATTCCTTGGACGTCCCAGTCCTTGCCTGGGATTTAAGGGTAGCATCCTTGATGGTATTAGGGCATGGAGCTACTATGACACTTGTCATACTCGGACTAGTTTCTCAGTTCCTGCAGCAAACGTGCCAGGGGAAATCTTACATATGGCGGCCTTATACCACGTTACGGCGAACCAGCCTCCTGTCAATTTTGACCCAAGGACTAGCTTCATCGTGGGCACTCGTTTGGCGGAGAGGGCTATAGTGTCGAAGGCAAAGAAGAAAGGGGCGAATAGGGTTCCCATGCCCGATTCCGAGTCCTCTGACACAGTTGAGGGAAAGAACGAGCGGGACGACGAGGACTCTCTCTCTTCTGGTAGCGAAGCAGCGGCGGATCAGCCGCCCATCATGGCAGATGAGATGATGACGGATCAACCGTCGGTCATATTAGATGAGGTGGTAGATCAGTTGCCATCTGTACTAAAGGTGGTGAGGGTTGGACCACCACCTGCCGTGCCTGGTCCCTTGCGTAAGCGAGGCAGGCGTGAGTCTACTGACGAAGGAGTGACCTTTTCCGTAAAGAGAACTGTGGTCAGACCTCATAGACTACTTATCACAGAGAGGGGTAAAGGTGCTGACGATGTTCTGGAGGTAAGACCAAGTTGGAGCCATCTCCTTGTTGTGGTTTTCTTTCTCTTAGGATATGACTTAATCATTTTTTCTTTGTAGGCGTCTGACGAACCAGGCTCTCATGAACCGTCTGCCGCTCCTGAGGTTGATCCGGCCCTTGCTGCTTTGATTAGTGGCATGTGTGCCGCGGTCCTTTCTGCGGGGGCTCTCTCAGCGGCGGCTGAGGACTCCCAAGTTGCTGAGGCCCCGGTCCGGGGTGACGAAGGTTCCCTCGGGCCTGTCTCCGAGATTACTGAATTTCCGCAAGGCGATGCCGCTCTCGTCGCATCCCCTTCCGAGGATGCTGGGGCGGAGGAGCATATCATATTTGACTCGGAGGCTGCTGATGAAGGGGCTGCGATGGCTGCAGGCGAACCTCAGCCCCCACGCTCTTTTGCTGGTAAGATAAGCCAAATATTGACTAGCGAGGGGGCTTATTTGCTCTATCAACATATCCTCCAAGTCAAATCGATTCATGGTTGTCTTGGCCCTACAGGTCCTGACCCTTTACTTCCCACAGTGGATGTTCTTGGGGAAGGCTCGGCCTGCCGTGATCTAGGGGAATGATCAGCTCGTGACCCAATTGTTGGCGGTACGGCAGGCAGACTTGCCTACTGCGATTGAACAGGAGCGGGGCTTCCTTATTGCTGCTCGGGATAGGATAAAGCTTGCTCGAGATACTACCGGGCCCGTTGTGAAGGGGGACCTTGACGAGCTTTCCGCTTCGTATGACAGGCTGGGTCGTCGAAGTCAAGCTTGTAGGGCTCGGGAAGAGGCTGCTTCTCGTGGAATAGCCGACACGAAGGAGCGGATTCTTGCACTTCAGAGGGAATTGGCCTTCCTAGAGTCGGAACTGAAGGCTGCTTATGCGGAACAGGAGTCAATCGTTCTGGAGGCCGATAAGGTTTCCCGATCTTCTGTTAACCTGGAGCGGGCTTTCAAGAAATTCGAGGACAACTGGCAAGCTCATGCTCATCTGGAGGATGCGGCGGTGCTGACCCAAGAGGCGGAGCGTCGAGCCAAGCAGAGGTTTAAGCGGTCGGTTGCCTTACTGACGGACCGTCTCACGGCGTTATGTGCCCCGGAGCAGTGATCGTTTTCTGTTTTTCTTTTGCTGTTTTTCTTTTTCTTTTTGTTTTCCTTTTGTAAGGGATGTGATCCCAAATGGTGTAACACTTTGAATTTTGAATAAATGAGCATGTTTCAACTCATCTTTTCTTTCTCGTACTTGGAATTGGACCTGCTGGGGGATTATTTGTGGACCTGTTACCCTAGGCGTACCTTGGTTTTAGGTACGAGTAACAAGTTTTGGAGAGAAATACCTAGAACAACTTTGCGATAAGATAGCTATAGAAGTTTTTGGTATTCGAGAGAATGCCAGGGAGCAACTGGGCTCCCAGGCATGATAGGGAAGGGATGGGTGTGTACTGGAGACCCAGTACAGCATCTGTGGTCGACTGAGGACATTTGCGGTCATCGGAAGACATTTGTGGGCCTATTATCTTTGGGTGTACTCAGATCGTGGGTACAAATAATAAGTGGAGGGAGGACCATCATACTTATTCAGAGGTAGTGAGGACATGGCAAGTATGGGGATTTCTTTACCGTGAGATCTTCCTGCTCAGAGGTAGTGAGGACATGGCAGGAGTGGATTCAACGGAGGATATTTGTGGTCAACAGAGGACATTTGTGGGCCTATTACCCTTGGCGTACCCTGGTTCAGGGTACGGGTAATAAGACGAGAGAGGACCAACATACTTACTCAGAGGTAATGAGGACATGGTAAGTACGGAGGTTTTACCGTGGAGTCTTCCTACTCAGAGGTAATGAGGACATGGCAGGAGTGGACTCAGCGGAGACTATTTGTGGACCTATTATCCTTGGCGTACTCAGGTTGTGGGTACAGATAATAAGCCGAAAGGGGAATCATCATACTTGCTCAGAGGTAATGAGGACATGGCAAGCGTGAAGGTTTCTTCGACGGAGCCTTCCCACTCAGAGGTAATGAGGACATGGCATGAGTGGGCTCAATGAAGGAGGGTACATAGGATGACTCAGAGGTAATGTGGACATGGAAGTTCTATGTAAAGGGGTGATTTGTTTTTGGTGGAAGTGAAACGACTCAGAGGTAATGAGGACATGGCCGTTTTGGAAATTTGTGGATCGGTTACCCTTTTTGTGCACTGGAAGTGCGAGTAGTAGATCATGAGGGAGGATCTCTTCCAGGAAGAAAGTTCAGAGGTATGATCATACGTGACTTACTATCTGAAAGAGTGACCGAAATGTGAGTTCAGAGGCACCAGCGGGTACATAACTCGATAATTTGGAATATTGTGAAAGTGTGAGTTCAGCGGCACCAGTGGGTACCTGACTCGATAATCTGGGATGTTTGTGGAAGGAGGACGTGAGTTCAGCGGTACTAGAGGGTACATGACTCAGCAATCGGGGATTTTGTGAGTGTGAGTTCAACGGTACCAGCGGGTACATAACTCGATGATTGAGGAAAATACGGAAATGAGTTCAGAGGTACCAGCGGGTACATGACTCGTATGATTAGAAACAAAATGTAAGTTCAGCGGTACGGGGAGGTACATAACTCGACACTTCTGGGATGTATCGAAGATCAGACATAATACTTCTTCAGGAATTTGCCGTTGACGGGCAACATGAGCAAGTCTCTATTTTGCTTTGCGAGGCGGTAGGCGCCGTTGGAGAATACAGCCTCGATGATGAACGGGCCTTCCCATTTCGGTTGGAATTTACCGGCGGTTTTATGCGTCATAACCATCGGCCTCCGGACCGCCAGAACGAGATCGCCTACTTGGAATGTTCTGACCTTGACCTTCTTGTTGAAAGCTCCGGAGATTCTGGCCTGATATAGCTCGATTCGCTGTTGAGCTAACAGGAATTTCTCGTCTAGTGCCTCCAATTCCTGTAGTTGGCGATGGTGGTTTTCATCTGTCGTCAACTGATATGCGAGGGCGACACGGAGTGAGGGGATCTGAGTCTCCAATGGGAGGACTGCCTCACTCACGTACACCAGGGAAAATAGTATATTCCCGGTGGCTGTTTGAACCATGGTACGATACGCCCATAAGCATTCGTCGAGCTTTTCGTTCCAGTCGCGCTTGTTAGAGGACACGAATTTCTTGAGTAGCTTGATGATTGTTTTGTTGAATGCTTCGGCCAACCCATTTGCTGCCGGATTGTATGGCATTGAAGCAACGTTCTGGATGCGGTGTTTGTCGCAGAACCGATAGAAGGCGTGGCTTGTAAACTGCGGACCATTATCGTGTATGATCCTTCGTGGTAGTCCAAAGCGATATATGACGTAATGCTTGAGGAAGCTGATCACGTTTGACGTCTTTACTTCCGTAAGTGGGACAGCTTCCGCCCATTTGGAGAAATAATCCGTAATGGCTAGTATGAATCGGTGTCCTCGGGAGGAAGGCGGAGCAATTGGACCGATGATATCCATCTCCCATGCTTCAAATGGCCAGGATGCCACTGTCGGATGCAGAAACTCCGATGGTTGGTGAATGAAGTCTGCGTAGACTTGGCAAGCTTTGCATTTCCTGGCATAGTCTATCGCGTCTGCCACCATCGTGGGCCAGTAGTAGCCCATTTGGCGAAGGCGGTCTTACAATTTAGGGCCAGGCTGATGGGCCCCACAGACACCGTCATGAGCTTCTCGTACGGCTTCTTTGGCTTCTGCGTTTGACAAGCATCGGAGCAATAATCCATCGTAGGATCGGCAGTACAGCATTTTTGTCTCTGTATCGTAGAAGAATCTGAGAGAACGCCTTCTGATAGAAGTGGCTTCTTTTGGGTTCTCGGGGAGGATGTCGTAGATGAAAAAGTCGATGAATGGCTGTCTCCAATCTGGTGCTTCATCGACTGCCTGGGCGGAATAGCTCGCCACGAATTGAACATTGTTCTTGGGACAGACCAGTTCGTGGCCTATCACGTCAACCGAGTGATGAGTCTGCTTCGGCACCGCTAAGGAAGCGGCAAGGCCCGCTAGGGCATCGGCTTCGATATTTTGGAGTCTGGGGACGTGCTCGATGAAGAATCCCTCGAATGATGAGATGATGTTGATCGCTATTTGGTGATAGGGGATCATGTCTTCATGGCGGACTTCGTATGACCCCCGAATCTGATTGACGATTAATTGCGAATCGCCGTATGCTTCAAGATATTCTACCCCCAGCTCTTTTGCAAGTTGGAGACCGATGACTAAAGCGTTGTACTCGGCCACATTATTAGAGCAGGGTTCCGTGAGAGAGTAGGCGCGATTGATCACCTGTCCGGTAGGAGAAATCAGCACCACCCTGACTCCAACATCGATGTTTCCCTTGGGTCCAGTTCTTGAAGCACCGTCGAAGAACATCCGCCATATGCTATCGTGAGTGGTTGTATTCGAGTTGGCGACCTCATCTAGGATTTCTTCATATATTCTGGATAACTCCGATCCAGGGTGTGCTGCCAAAAAGTCTGCCAGGGCTTGACCTTTGACAGCCTTCTGCGGGACGAAGATCATATGATAGGGGGACAGCAATATTGCCCATGTAGCGAGGCGAGAGCTGAGTGCCCCTGGTTTAGTCATGAGGACTCTGAGAGGGTTGACTCATGAGATCACATGTATGGTTTGTCCTGTGATATAGTGCCGCATCTTCTGAATGGCGAACACCAAGGCGAGGCATTCCTTCTCTACCGTGGTGTATCGTTGCTCTGTTCCAACCATCAATCGGCTGAGGTAGTATATGGCTTGTTCGTGTCCTGCATCGTTGTTTTGTGCCAACAGAGCACCAAGGAAGTGCTCCATTGCTCGTACGTAGAGCAAGAATGGTTTTCCAGCAACCGGGGCCACCAGGACTGGAGGATTCGACAAATATTCTTTGATGCTGTCGAAGGAACGCTGACATTCCTCATCCCATACGAATGATACGCCTTTCTTCATAAGGTGGGTGAACGGCATCGCCCGGAGAGGTTAGAAATGAACCTCCTGATGTAAGCTAGCCTCCCTTGAAGGCCTCTGAGTTTGCGGAGATTTTTCGGGGGACCCATCTCCATAATTGCCTTCGTTTTCTCAGGGCCTACATGAATACCCAGGGCGGTGATAATGAATCCCAAGAACTTTCCGCTGGATACGTCCAAGAAAGATTTCGTAGGGTACATTTTCAAATTGTGGGCTCGCATCAGGTCGAATACCGTCCTCAGGTCCTGCAGATGATCTCCCTTACAGCGACTCTTGACGGCGATGTCATCGACATAGCATTCCACCGTCTTGCGTAGATGTTCTCTGAAGGTGATACTCATGGCTCGTTGATATGTGGCGCCAGCATTCATTAAACCAAAAGGCATGACTGTGTAACAGTATGTGCCGATCGGTGTTCGGAATGATATATGCTTTTCGTCGTCAGGAGACATCTTGATTTGGTTGTACCCCGAGAATCCATCCATGAATGACATACGTTCGAAGCCGTATGTGTTGTCAATCATGATGTCTGTGATAGGTAGGGAGAATTCGTCTTTCGGACATGCCTCATTCAGATTGCGGAAGTCGATGCAGATTCGGATCTTCCTATTCTTCTTGAGGACCGAAACTATGTTGGCGACCCAGTCAGGATGTTGCTCCTCACGAATAAAGCCGTTGGCTATTAGTTTATTGACTTCGGCTTCGATCGCATCCATGACGCCTGGGCGGAAGCATCGTTGTTGCTGCTTGACTGGCTTTGCATCTGGCCGTATGTTGAGCTTATAAAGAGCAATATCGGGATCTAACCCCGGCATGTCTTCATAACTCCATGCAAACACATCAATATATTCTCTGACAAGTTCCAACAGCGATTCTCGCTCTTCGTCTGTTAGGCTTTTACTGATGAAGATTGGCTTTGGAGAGGATTCGCTGCCGAGGTCGACCTGCATAACCTCATCTTCGGTAGGAGGTTCTCTCTGCTCGAACCGCTTTTCCCATTGTGCATCTAGCTGTTGGGCCCACGGCTCTAGCTCGAGGATTTTAGGAATGTCTTCATCTTCTTCGTAAGCGTCGGTGAATGCCATATTGACTGACAAGACTTGTCTAAATATGTCTCCGATGCTGGTATCCGAGTCGGAGGTTGGTGACCCGGTTGAATGTGACTGCCAGTCACACTCTTCATCCGAACTCTCAGGGGTCGTCGTGGGAGTTACATACCCTAGTCCACATCGAGTTTTGATATAGTAGTCCCATGGCTGCCAGCTGGGACTGACGGCTTCAAAGGTAGTCGCCGTCCGGTGCCGTAGTTCAAGCCTGGTGTAGTCTCCAGATCATATCCCTGTTTTTGCATGAGATATTTGGACTGGGGACTATAAAGATACAGAGGCAGTCTCCTGGCATCTGACCCAAGATCGACTTCATTTATGGTGAAGGGACGCAGGTCGTCCTTCCGGCCGAAGATGATTAGATGATCCCCTCCCTCGATTATGCGGTACGCGTCTTCTGCTGGAATAAGCTGGATTGAGGTGTGCACATTTGTCACCTGCGTGTGTAGGTGGGTGCCTATACCATGTTCCATAACATACAGTGTACAAAGCTTATTGAGCTCGATGTAGTTCAAAGATAGCCCTTTATTGATGAAATAAGGTATCTTTTCTAGGGGGATTACATCATCTGCGGAGGGAACATCAGTGTGGGCAGCCACATACTTGGCTAGCTCCGGTTCCTCTTCGGCTACCCCCTGTATAAATGAAGACTGCGAGGACGACCTGGTCAACTTGATCGTCAGAGGTTCAACTGGTGGAGCAGATTGTGGAGTTGTCGGCAGACTAGCAACCCCCAGCTTGGTACTCGATGCTGGGCGGGGAGTGGTTGGTTCGCTAGAAGTCCCAGGCCTTGCATCGAGGTGACGATTCTTCTTGGGAAGACGTATTGTCATTGTCTTGTCAGAGGGATTGAGCTTCTCCGTTTGCGGCTGGCCGATTTTTGGCAGCCTGATTGTTAGTGGCTCCGTTGTAGGTCTCGGCACTTGGCCCAACCTCGGCAGTCGAATTATCATCTGTTCTTCTTGTGCCGAGAGACTGATCGCGTCCTTACGCAGAGTGGTCGTAAGGGGTACGGACTTGCCTGGTTTGCGAGCCTGGAGGTGGATCGTCAGAGGTTCTTCTGATCCTGTGGCTGTCTTGGTATGAGCTTGCACATCTTCTTCACCAAGGTGCTTCTTTGATTTTTTGTACAGGCAGGAGTCTGAGTAATAAGATTCGACCCCCTTGAAGGGATCGATATCAGCAAATTCTGTCCTCACGAAGCCATGCTTATCGACATATTTGAAGCATTGGTACAGCGTGGAAGGCACGATCATACAATCGTGTATCCAAGGGCGCCCCAAAAGGATGTTGTAAGAAGTGTCGGCATCTATGACGTAGCAGGTGACTTCTGATTGGAGGTCGCCAATCTGACACTTCAGGCAAATCTTTCCAATTGGGTAGCTCCTGCCCGAATTGAAACTGCTGATGGCGGTGCTTGTAGGCGTCAGGCGATGCATCGGAATGCGAAGATGATGTAGCAGACCCTTCGGAATGATGCTTATGGAAGACCCAGGATCAATGTGCATCCGGTCCACCTTTACGTCGCCGATATATCCAGTGTAGTATAACGGGCGATCGTGCAGGTTAGTTTTGATGAGCATGTCCTGCGAAGTGAAGACAATATTGGGCATTGCTCCCGTACATGCACTGTCTTGGAGATCTGCAGGCAGATTTTCTCCTGTGAGGTTGACTTGATCCAGATAGGCATCGGCATTCTGGAGTGCATCGCTTAGAGTTGTGCGAACATCCTTCGAGAGCCTCAGGAGTTCATATAAGGACAATTTGGCCGGTGTATTGGCCAATTGTGCCAAGATGTCGAAGTTATAGGGCCTCTCCAGCCCCTGAGGTGTCTCTTTTCGGAGGGACTTGTCGAAGCGAGTCTCCTTCGGCCTAGGCTTGTCGGTCGTCGAAGGCTGAGGAGGTCCTGGGGCGTCAGTGGTAGTTGGCGGATGATCATCAGTCGAGTTCTCCGCCACAGGTTGGGTTTGTGCTCCAGATCGAGTAACGACGGCCGTAACTTCTTCCCCATCTGCTGAGACGGTGCGACAGGATCTGACTTTTCCACTTCTCTTCTTGTGAATGGGAGGTGGTATGGACTGAGTTACCTCGTGGACCAGGTCTGGATGGGCCCACATAATTTCCTCTCGTGATGTGGTGAGGGGTACTAGACCAGCAGCTTGATCACGGGCAGGCGAAAGATTAGCAATTTTTATCGTCGTCAGAGGGATGGGTATGACACCGTCTTGAGTCTCCGTTGGAGGGAAGCTGCCGAATTGTACGGACACCATGTTGGCTGCTACGGTCACCTCCTCGAAATCGATGGCCAGAGCGTTCGAATCGATGAGGTTTTGGATGTATCATTTCAGTTGGTAGCAGTCGTGTGTAGCATGGTGGACGTAGTGGTGGTAATGGCAGAACTTTGGGTTCTCCAGATCTGCCGACCGAGGTTCCCATCTTGGTGGAGGAAGCTGAATTCTGTCTCCTTGTATGAGCATGTCCAAGATAGGCTTGACGTGGTCGTCTTCGAAAGAGTAAGTGATTTGAGGCCATTGTTTGTCTGCCGGTTTTGACTCAGGTTTCTGGGTTGTATCTGCCACCATAGCCTGCTTTCCCTTATTGTCTCGATTGTTGGAGGGGCTACTCCCATTGTCGTTGTTGGTGTTGGGACGCTTGCCCTTGTTCTCTCCCTCCGAGATGTGCAACCCCAGTTGGCGAGCCTTCTTCAACCGTTCTTCGGCGCTTGTGGCACTGATGATAAATGCCTTCCAGTCCTTGAATTGACTCTCGCCCATCCAGAGACTGATTGTTGGGAGCAATCTCTTTTGGCAAATTTCAATCAAGGAGGAATCCGGATTACCAGATGGTAACTTCATGGCGGTTTGACGAAACCGCTCAATATAATTCCTCGTCAGCTCTTTCTCTCCTTGGACGACGTCCATGAGGGTAGACATTATGACGTCCTGTCCTACCTCGTAGAATCTCTCCAAGAACAAGCGCTTGAAGCCAGCGAAGGAGTAGATGCAGTTGTCTGGCAGGTTGCGGTACCAGTCGAAGGCGACTCCTTCCAATGCCCCAATGAATAATCGCGTGAGGATAGCGTCATCATGGGGCAGATGGTCGGTGGTGACCTCGAAGTAAGTGATGTACCGACTTGCTGAGGTCTTGCCATCATACGGGTTGATATTGATCGGCTTATATCTTGGTGGGAATGGAACATCCCTCCATTCAGCAGGGTATAGTTGCCGCATTCTGAGGTCTTGAGAGTTTTCTCGGGCGTGGAACATGGCTCGGAGCTCTTAGACCTCTCTTCTTACTTCTCGGGCCTCATCTGTCGCGGTAGGGGCCGTTATTTCGGGAGAATTATTGCCCGGGTTCGGTGCCGCTGAATTTGAATCTACATTGATTGCGGGACCCGTGCTTGTTTGGCCAGGTGTTGCTTCTTGCAGAGTAGGAAGAGCCGCTTTTATCTCGTCTACCGATTTGACCAAGGCGTACAGTATGGCCTCCAAAGTGTCGATGCGTTGGCGATCACTGGAACCACCTTGATTGTTGTCCGTTATGAACACCGTCCTTACATGAGGAGTGATGGAAGGAACGGTGGAGGATGTGCCCTCCGAGTCATACCCATGCACCGAGAAGTCATCGGGGTATGTGGGAATGTTCTCTTCGGGTTCAGATTCGGAGAGAATAGTACCCCCAGCTTCGGAGTTTGATTCATCTTGAGAGTCACGGATGTCTTCAGGGACATCAGCATCTGTTGTACCTGATGGGAGAGTTGTTTCCCCGGGCTCGTCTCCTTGAAACATCGGATTGTCGTGGATGTTCGGAGGAGGGCTACCCCCAGTTCCCACGACCCCCAGCGATGTGGATGATGAATCTCCCATTGTAGCAGATTTTGTCTTTGAACGGGTGTGTTGGAATACTCCGGTGGAGGACAACCATTTAGACGACAGTTTCTTAGCTGTAGTGGTTGATATCTTCGGGCTGGAGATGCTTATCTTCTTCCCTCTCCCCTTGGCGGGGACTTTCTGAGTGGAATTGCAAGAGACAACAGGAGGTGCCTCGTCCTCCGAGCTTGGATGCTGTAGTCTTTGAAAGACGGACGGCCGGTTTTCTGTCACTGCCGCGTTGTTGCAACAACAGTTGACGATGATCTGGGTGCAGTGACATCCATGTGAGGACTCTTTGCACGCCGAGGCCCCTTCTCTTTCCTTGCGTTTGTGGAGGATAGCCTCACGCAGGTCAGAGGAACCACTTTGTCTGTTTGCCGCCGGGGGCTGGACTCGAGCGGTTCTATACAACTTCCCATCAGAGGCCCGCGTGATAATCAACGGGACGCCCCAATAGTCAGAGGTTGGGGCAGCTGACTGGGCTTGATGAGCCCGCGCTGCCCTAGACTTCTTCTTTTTAGCACTTGCGGGTGCGTAATAGGAAGAGTCCAAGTTGAATACCACAGAGTCTGGCTTATCATCCAGAGAACCATCAGGGTCAGGACCGCATGAGAGACGGTCGAAGACTGATCGAGAGAAGCACGGAACAGACGCTATGCGGCTAGGATTGGAAACCGAGCAGGCTGTCTGCATGCGGCTGTCTTCCGCTGTCGGATGAGTTATTCTTGTGCGACTAGGAGTCACGACCGTGCAGGCTGGCCGCATGCAGTTAGCAATTGTGGCCGCATGGGTTTTCTGCAAGCGGTTGTCTTCAGTAACCGCATAAGTTTCATTCATGCGTTTAGCAACTGTAGCCGCATAAGCTATGCGGCTGACAGATGTGGCCGTATGTGTTTTCTTCATGTGGCTGGCGGATGTAGCCGTATGAGCTTTCTCCATGCGGCTAGTACCCTTATGCGGCTCGGATCGCATATAGTTCCTCTTTGCACCTGCAAGTCCAGCATCATAGTGTTTTCTTTTGCCGGACTTGGGGACAGTAGAGTTGTCCACGGTCTGAAGTGGGGCCGCAGGAGAGTCTTCTTCGCCATCTCGGACACTAGAGAGTATCCCATCGAGGGCTTGGGGAGGAGAAAATGATTTTGGCCTCCACTCTTTGCGAGCCTTCGTCGTGCGGGTGCGCTTCTGGACCGGGCCAGTGCTTCCTTCGGAGAGCATCTCTTCGAACGCCTGTTGGTCGAAGCTGACGACCATCTTCTGTTGTGTGGAGCCAAGTTTGGCTGCATCCGATTGTGTCACCAACTCCTCAGCCGTGGAGAAGTTTGTCCCCAGCAGAGTCGCCATCGTGTTTGCCATGAAATATAAAAAAACAGAACAATTATCGGAGGACTGGACTTTTACTTCACGTTACAAACTCGCTTGTACAAAGAAAGCCTAGGAACGAAAACCTAGGTACAGCAATCTGAGTACAATTGTTTATTTTAGATTCTGGGGGTGACGATAGAGGCTCGGAAAAGCGACGACCGCTCTGCCTTACTCCTTGGACGATCGGTATGCAGCCTTGGCTCGAGATGCTTGGCGTGGACGAAGAAACGCTCTTCTTGCTCTCCTCGTATTGCTCTTCTGGCTTCTCTCTTTCTGCAATGATCTCTCTATATTTTCTCTCTGATTATCGGGGGAGCCTCTCTTGGCAAGGGAATGGCACCTTGCTATTTATAACAGTAGGGGGCATCATTAGGGTTTGGATGATTTCCCATTCTCCTAGTGGCGGCGGCTTGGTGATTAATCAATCTGGACCATTAGTCTTGAGCGTGAAGGATCTGGGTCATTAATGGGGATTGTGCCAAATCCTATCAACAATTAATGCTGATTGCAATAAATCTCCATCATGATGATTTGCTGACATCTGCGAATCTTAATGAATAAATTTAATTCATTCTTCTGCCACGTGTCCCAGATTATTAGGATTTGGCCCCAGATTTCATTGGCTTTATGACACGTGCCCTGTCATCAATGTTGAGTCGCATGAGGAGTGTTGATTTTTGGGCCGCATGAAGGTTGTCATGACCGAGCCGTATGAAAGGGTTCATGACCGAGCCGCATGAAGAGTCTCTGTACTTCGAACCGCATGAAGGTTGTCATGACCGAGCCGCATGAATATATTCATGACCGAGCCGCATGGGGGTCTTCATGGCCGAGCCGCATGAGATCTTCATGACCGAGCCGCATGGGTTTCTTCATGACCGAGCCGCATGGATCTCTCTGTTCTGGCCGCATGGACTTGTTTAGTCTGGCCGCATAGATTTGTCTCGAAGTTTGGTGGACAACGCCACATTTTGTGAAGGTTTTCCTCATTTCCTAGGAAGATAGTGCTTCCTTTATGTCAATCATTATGACAACTTTATGTCAGGACTGACAACCATCAGAGCTGTCAGCCGTCAGAGTATTAAATGCGTCTAGACGTTGGGCACAGCTGTTCTGACGGCCACGTGGCCTCTCTCTCGGCCGCATAGAGTTTACTTGAGCTGCTTGTATGTTTGAGCCGCATGAGACTTCCGAGCCGCATGAGACTCTTTGGCCGCATGGATCATTCTTCTCTTCTTTTTCATGCTTCTATACTTCTGTCTCTATGACATATGTGTCCTTGCCATGATAGATTATGTTGTACCATGATTCCAGATATGCCATATTCCCTATGTTACTATGATACTGTGATCCCAGTTGTACCATGAGGCCATGTTTCCAGTATTTCCTGTTTTATAGACTCATCACACCATGTTTCTTGTTGTACATCTCTTTCATTTTATATTCAGTACTTTAGTTGTAGAGGTTGTACTTGCTCTCGTCCTGACTGGATAACGTTGTAGGTTCACTTTTCGAGGAGGAAATACTTTGTGATTCATATTATGGCACTAATTTTGAGGACCTGGCCTTAGCTCTAGAAGAGGCCCCAGCAGGTAGCCTTGCTTAGTTATTTTTTATGTGTTTTGAGACTGAGACTTTGGTCTGTTCTTATATTTGGATACTGGACTTTGTCTCCAGTTAGATACTTTGGTTATGTATTATTAAGTCTGTACTTGTTTACCTTCCCTTATAGATGCTGTGTTGTGATGAACCTTAAATGTGATTTTAGAACTGTTAATAGCTTAGATCCTTTATTGTCTATTCTTAGAACAGCTTACTACGCTTTAACAAGCGTAGGCTGGACATGGCTCGGCCCGGCCCAACAATTTGGGTAACGGGTCGTGACAACAAACTTGGCCATAACTTTGTGCACATTCATCAAATCAAAATGAAACTTGCGCCAGTAGGACCGTATCATTTTTCTGGTCCTATATGCAAAGTTTGGTCCAGTTTTGAGAAGGTCGACCGGAACGCCTATTTGGCAGGCCCGCGACCCGCTCCAACGGACGAAATTATGCACCGCCTACCATAATCCAACTTTGGACACACGATTGGGTTTGTCTCCTCAAACTAAACCCGTAGACATATAGTTTGATGACTTTAGAAACCGTAGGTACTGGCACGCATTTCGGTGTAAAACGGGTCCAATAGCGGCCATTAGTTTGATCCAAAATTATAATTTTGCCCCTGTTCCAGAATTGAACTTTTGGACAGGCATTTTCTAGACATATCTTTTATTCCAAACACGTTCGTGGTGTTTATTTCAACATTCGAGGACGTATGCGAGATTTGGCTTTCATCGCTTCACTATTCTAACGATTCGAGCTATTGGACGTCGCCCTTTTGCATACAACCTCAGGAAATATACCTTGTCGTTTATACTACTTATATTTAGTTGCATTTTCTTTAGTTATAGTATATTCATGTCTGTTTATTTCTAGTTTTTTCAGTTGATTTAGTTTCTTGCTTTTCGTTATACATGATGCAAGTACTAGTATTATTTTCTTCTTATGTTTAAATTCTGCATATGGACCTAGAGTTAAGGGACTACTAGCTGTAGTGTATTGCATAAACCTTGACACAGTTATACCATGAGATATGTGTGAGAAGAGTAGCCTATAGAGGACCTTGCGTATTGACTGATCACCTGTGTGCATGCGTTAGGTCTAACTGCTAATAGAGGCATGTTAGGAGACTTAGCAGTTAGTAGAGGTATATGGTCGTAGATGTGACTTAGATAAGAACATTGGGTGGGGAGAACAATACCTGACGTATGGGATTCTTTGCACTTCCCTGATTTACATGTGAGCTCTACCGGAGACGCAGGCTCCAGGTACCCTCTGACATTTCCCAAAGCGATGTGGACGTACCCCCGTGCACATGATGCCCTCTAAAGATCTTCGGACGTTACGGACGTAGACCCCTTATGGCCTATATGGGAACCAAGCCGATCCCATTTACAGCCAGGCTTATGCGTCGATGGATTGTTTCTCAACTGCATGTACACTTTAGTACGATTAGGTTACCTTATTGATGTCATGTCATCCCCGTTCCACTAGTAGCATGTGTAGAAGCATGGAAAATATTAGAATAATGGTCCATGTGGCTCTAGGAAGGAAGCTCATACGGCTCACACAGGAGCTGCCTTATACGGTTCAAAAGAAGACTCTCAGACTCATGCGGCTCGGAAGTGTATGCGGTTCAGCAGGAATATGTGGCTCGAATCGACGCCACGTATCCCCTTGTGATCCTTCCCTACAGCTGGCCATTTGGGTAGTGGCCTCATTTATTGCTCTGACACGACTCACTGTGACGGCCCTGACATAAAGTGACATAATGGCCCTGCCATAATGACAGACTCTTCGGAAGAAGAAGAAAATCTCTGACCAGATCCGTCAGAAGTCCCAGATTGCCACGTGGCAATCAGCCATATGCGGCCCACCAAGAGCCCAGTCCCTGCGGCCCAACACAACGATGTACATGCGGCTCCCTGAGAACCTATTCCCTGCGGCTCAATACAACGCTAGCTCATGCGGCTCACAGAGACTATGCATATGCGGCTCATTGAGAGTTCGTCTCCTGCGGCTCGATGGAGCATTGTCCTATGCGGCTCACGAAGAGTATCTCCCTGTGGTTTAAGGGTTGCCCATCTTATGCGGCTCTGGCAGGACACACAATTAAGACACGTGGCATTGGATCAATCAAGGATTTAACCGAATCCCAACAAGTATATTTGATATCATCGTCATAATTACTGAGATCAGGGCATATCAATTACCATCAAGCCAATGGGACATGTGGCGAGCAATCAGACATTGGCGTTATCAATTACGAAGATTTAAAGCAGTTAACATTAACTGCTCATAAGATTCGGTGTTATCCGCATTAATGGCCTAGATTCATTATAATCAGGATCAAGGGTTCAGATGGATTGAAGGAGTGCCGACATTCCAAACAAATGATCATTAGCAAACCCTAATGATCACACCCCACTCTTATAAATAGCCAGCATCATTCCCTTGCAAAGCCCCCGGCAACAAAAGAATAAAAAAAGAGAGAGAGAGACAGATATACAGAGAGAGCTCCCCCCTTTGATAATTACAGAGAGAGAGAGAAGCCAACAGAGCAACACAAGGAGGGCATTTCTTCGCCAACGCCAGACAGATCTTCTCCAAGCCAAGACTGCGTACCGATCGTCCAAGGAGTAAGGCAGAGCGGCCGTCGCTTTCCCGAGCCTCTATCGTCACCCCCCAGAATCAAAAATAAACAATTGTACTTAGACTGCTGTACCTAGGCTTTCGTCCCTAGGCTTTCTTTGTACAAGCGAGTTTGTATTGTGAGTCTAAGTTCAGTCCTCCGATAATTGTTCTGTTCTTTTACAATCAATGGCAAACACGATGGCGACTCTGCTGGGGACTAACTTCTCCATGGCTGAGGAGTTGGTGACGCAATCGGATGCAGCCAAACTTGGCTCCACACAACAGAAGATGGTCGTCCGCTTCGACCAACAGGCGTTCGAAGAGATGCTCTCTGAAGGTAGCGCTGGCCCAGTCCAGAAGCGCACCCGCACCACGAAGGCTCACAAAAAGTGGAGGCCAAAATCATTTGCTCCTCCTCAAGTCCTCGATGGGATACCCTCTGTTGCTCAAGACGGGGAGAAGGACTCTCCTGCGGCCCCACTTCAGACCGTAGACAACTCTGCTGTCCCCAAGTCCGGCAGAAGAAAACACTATGATGCTGGACTTACAGGGGCAAATAGGAACTCTACACGGTCCGAGCCGCAGAAGGGTATTAGCCGCAGGGAAAAAGCCCATGCGGCCACATCCGCGAACCGCATAAAGAAAACTCATGCGGCCACTTCTGTCAGCCGCATAACTTATGCGGCTACAGTCGCCAACCGCATGGATGAGACTCATGCGGCTAATAAAGTCAATCGTTTGCAGAAAACCTATGAGGCCACAGATGCCAACCGCATGCGGCCAGCCTGCACGGTCGTGACTCCTAGCCGCATAAGAACTTATCCGACGATAGAAGACGACCGCATGCAGACAGCCTGCACGGTTTCCGCTCCCAGCCACATGACATCCGCTCCATGCTCCTCTCGATCAGTTTTCGACCGTCTCTCGTACGGTCCGAACCCTGGTGATTCTCTGGATAATAAGCCAGACTCTATGATATTTAACTTGGACTCTTCCTATTATGCACCCACAGGTGCTAAGAAGAAGAAGTCTAGGGCAGCGCGGGCTCATCAAGCCCAGACAGCTGCCCCAACCTCTGACTATCGGGGTGTCCCGCTTATTATCATGCGGGCCTCTGATGGGAAGTTGTATAGAACCGCTCAAGTCCAGTCCCCAGCGACAAACGGACAAAGTGGTTCCTCTGACCTACGTGAGGCTATCCTCCATAAATACAAGGAAAGAGAAGGGGCCTCGGCGTGCAAAGAGTCCTCACAGGGACATCACTGCACCCAGATTATCGTCAACTGCTGTTGCAACAACACGGTAGTGACGGAAGACCGACCGTCCGTCTTCCAAAGATTACAGCACCCGAACTCGGAAGACGAGGCACCTCCTGTTGCCTCCTGCAATTCCGCGCAGAAAGTCCCCGCTGAGGGGAGAGGGAAGAAGGCAAGCATCTCCAGTCCAAAGATATCAACCACTACAGCTAAGAAATTGTCGGCTAAACGGTTGCCCTCCACCAGAGTATACCAACACACCCGTTCGAAGATAAAATCTGCTGCAACAGGAGATTCATCGTCCCCGACCCTGGGGGTCGTAGGAGCTGGGGGTAGTACTCCTCCGAACGTCCACAATAATCCGATGTTTCAAGGAGACGAGCCCGGAGAAACAACCCTTCCATCAGGTACAACAGATGCGGATGTCCCCGAGGACATCCATGACTCTCAAGATGAAGCAAGCTCCGAAGCTGGGGGTACTGTTCCCTCCGAGTCCGAACCCGAAGAGAACATTCCCACCTACCCCGATGATTTCTCGATGCACGGGTATGACTCAGAGGGCACATCCTCCTCCGTCCCTTCCGTCACTCCTCACGTAAGGACGGTATTCATGACAGACAACAATCAAGGTGGTTTTAGTAATCGCCAACGCATCGACACTTTGGAGGCCATACTGCACGCCTTGGTCAAGTCTGTGGACGAGATTAAAGCGGCTCTTCCTACTCTGCAGGAAGTGACACCTGGCCAGACAAGTACGGGTCCCGCAATCAACGTAGATTCAAATTCAGCGGCACCGAACCCGGGCAATAATCCTCCCGAGATAACGGCCCCTACCGCGACAGATGAGGCCCGAGAAGTAAAAAGAGAGGTTCAGGAACTCCGAGCAATGTTCAACGCCCGAGAAAACTCTCAAGACCTCAGAATACGGCAACCATATCCCGCTGAATGGAGGGATGTTCCGTTCCCACCGAGATATAAGCCGTTCAATATCAACCCCTATGATGGCAAGACTTCAGCAAGTCGGTACATCACTTACTTTGAGGTCACGACCGACCATCTGCCCCATGATGACGCTATCCTCACGCGGTTATTCATTGGGGCATTGGAAGGAGTCGCCTTCGATTGGTACTGCAACCTGCCAGACAATTGCATCCACTCCTTCGCTGGCTTCAAGCGCTTGTTCTTGGAGAGGTTCTATGAGGCAGGGCAGGACGTCACAATGTCTACCCTCATGGACGTCGTCCAAGGAGAAAAAGAGCTGATAAGAAATTACATTGAGCGGTTTCGTCAAACCGCAATGAAGTTACCATCTGGCAACCCAGACTCTTCCTTGATCGAAATTTGCCAAAAGAGACTACTCCCAACAATTAGTCTCTGGATGGGCGAAAGTCAATTCAAGGACTGGAAGGCTTTTATCATCAGTGCTACAAGTACCGAAGAACGATTGAAGAAGGCTCGCCAACTGGGGTTGCATATCTCGGAGGGAGAGAACAAAGGGAAGCGTCCCAACACCAGCAACGATAATGGGGGTAACCCCTCTAACAACCGGGACAACAAAGGCAAGTAGGCCATGGTGACCGATACAGCCCAGAAGCCAGAGTCACAACCAGCAGACAAACAATGGCCTCAAATCACTTACTCTTTTGAAGACGACCACGTCAAGCCTATTTTAGACATGCTTATACAGGAAGATAGAATTCAGCTTCCTCCGCCAAGACGAGAACCTCGGCCGGCGGATTTGGAGAACCCAAAGTTTTGCCATTACCACCGCTATGTACACCATGCTACACACGACTGATACCAACTAAAACGGTACATCCAAAACCTCATCGATTCGAACGCTCTGGCCATCGATTTCGAAGAGGTAACCGTGGCAGCCAATATGGTGTCCGTACAATTCGGCAGCTTCCCTCCAACAGAGACTCAAGACGGTGTTATACCCATCCCTCTGGCAATGATAGAAATCGCTAATCTTCCGCCTGCTCGTGATCAAGCTGCCGGTCTAGTACCCCTCACCACATCACGAGGGGAAATCATGTGGGTCCATCCGGACCTGGTCCACGAGGTGACTCAGTCCACTCCACCTTCTAAGAAGAGAAGTAGAAAAGTCAGATCCTGCCGCACCGCCTCGGCAGATGAGGAAGAAGTCTCGGCCGTGACTACTCGATCTGGAGCACAATCCCAACCGGTGGCCGAAAACTCGACTAATGATCACCCTCCAGCCACCATTGACGCTCCAGGGCCGCCTCAGCCTCCGACGACCGACAAGCCTAGGCCGAAGGAGACTCGCTTCGACAAATCTCTCCGAAAAGAGACACCTCAGGGGCTGGAAAGGCCCTACAACTTCGACATCTTGGCGCAATTGGCTAATACACCGGCCAAATTGTCTTTATATGAACTCCTGAGGCTCTCGAAGGATGTCCGCACGGCTTTGAGTGATGCGCTCCAAAATGCCGACGCATACTTGGCTCAGGTCAACCTCACGGGAGATAACCAACCTGCAGATCTCCAAGATAGTGCGTATACGAGAGCAATGCCCAATATCGTCTTCTCTCCGCAGGACATGCTCATCAAAACTAACCTGCACGATCGCCCGTTATACTACACTGGATACATCGGCGACGTAAAGGTGGACCGAATGCACATTGATCCTTGGTCCTCCATAAGCATCATTTCGAAGGGTCTGCTACATCATCTTCGCATTCCGATGTATCTCCTGACACCTACAAGCACCGCCAATTCATATCGAAGACGCTTACCGAATATTCGAGGGAGGGGACCACCCAATTATCTTCGGCCGGAAAGACGATCCGTACCCCTTCACCATAAAAGAAGTCGATCTTGGGTCAGATACCGGGAGACTGTCTCTGTATTTTTATAGCCCCCAGTCCAAATACCTCATGCAGAAACAAGGATATGATCTGGAGACTACACCAGGTTTAAATTACGGCACTGGACGACGACCCCGGAGAGTTCAGATGAAGAATGTGACTGGCAGTCACATTCAACCGGGTCACCAACTTTCGACTCGGATACCAGCATCGGAAATATATTCAGACAGGTCCTGTCAGTCAATATGGCATTCGCCGACGCTTACAAAGAAGACAAGGACATTCCTGAAATCCTCGAGCTTGAGCCGTGGGCCCAACAGCTGGACGCACAATGGGAAAAGCGGTTCGAGCAGAGAGAACCTCCTACCGAGGATGAAGTTATACAGGTCGACCTCGGCAGCGAGTCCTCTCCAAAGCCAATCTTTGTCAGTAAAAGTTTAACAGACAAAGAACGAGAATCGCTGCTGGAACTTATCAAAGAATATATTGATGTGTTCGTATGGAGTTATGAGGATATGCAGGGATTAGACCCCGATATCACTCTTCACAAGCTCAACATACGGCCAGATGCAAAGCCAGTCAAGCAGCAACAACGATGCTTCCGTCCAGGCGTCATGGATGCGATCGAAGCCGAAGTCAACAAGCTAATAACCAGCGGCTTCATTCGTGAGGAGCAACATCCTGACTGGGTCGCCAACATAGTTCCGGTCCTTAAGAAGAATGGGAAGATCCGAATCTGCATCGACTTCCGTAATCTGAATGAGGCATGTCCGAAAGACGAATTCCCTCTCCCCATCACAAACATCATGATCGACAACATATGCGACTTTGAACGTATGTCATTCATGGATGGATTCTCGGGGTACAATCAAATCAAGATGTCTCCCGACGACGAAAAGCACACGTTATTCCGAACACCGATTGGCACATACTGCTACACAGTCATGCCATTCGGTCTAAAGAACGCTGGCGCCACATATCAGTGAGCCATGAGTATCATTTTCAGAGAACATTTGTGCAAGACAGTGGAATGCTATGTCGACGACATCGCCGTCAAGAGTCGCCGTAAGGAAGATCATCTGCAAGACCTGAGGACGGTATTCGACCTGATACGAGCCCACAATCTGAAGATGAACCCTACTAAATCGTTCTTGGGCGTATCCAGCGGGAAGTTCTTGGGCTTCATCATCACTGCACGGGGCATCCATGTAGACCCTGAGAAAACGAAGGCAATCATGGAGATGGGTCCCCCGAGAAATCTCCGCGAACTTAGAGGCCTCCAAGGGAGGCTAGCTTACATCAGAAGGTTCATTTCTAACCTCTCCGGGCGATGCCGACCGTTCACACACCTCATGAAGAAAGGAGTATCATTCGTATGGGACGAGGAATGTCAGCGTGCTTTCGACAGCATCAAAGAATATTTATCAAATCCTCCAGTGTTGGTAGCCCCAGTCCTTGGAAAACCATTCCTGCTCTACGTATGAGCAATGGAACACTCCTTTGGTGCCCTGCTGGCACAAAACAACGACGCAGGCCACGAACAAGCCATATATTACCTCAGCCGAATGATGATTGGGCCCGAACACCGATATACCGCTGTGGAGAAGGAATGCCTCGCTCTGGTATTCGCCATTCAAAAGACGCGGCACTATGTCACAGGACAAACCATACATGTAATCTCATGAGTCAACTCTCTCAGAGTCCTCATGACTAAACCAGGGGCACTCAGCTCTCGCCTCGCTACATGGGAAATATTGCTGTCCCCCTATCATATGATCTTCGTCCCGCAAAAGGCTGTCAAGGGTCAAGCCCTGGCAGACTTTTTGGCAGCTCATCCAGGATCGAAGTCATCCAGGATATACGAAGAAATCCCAGATGAGGTCGTCGATTCGAATACAACCACCCACGATAGCATATAGCGGATGTTCTTCGATGGCGCTTCAAGAACCGGACCCAAGGGAAACATCGTCGTTGGGGTCGGAGTAGTATTGATCTCTCCTACCGGGCTAGTGATCAATCGCGCCTACTCTCTCACGGAATCCTGCTCTAACAATGTGGCCGAGTACAACGCTTTGGTCATTGGCCTCCAACTTGCAAAAGAGCTGGGGGTAGAATATCTTGAAGCATACGGCGATTCGCAATTAATCGTCAACCAGATTCGGGGGTCGTACGAAGTCCGCCATGAAGACATGATCCCCTACAACCAAATTACAATCAACATTATCTCATTATTTGAGGGATTCTTCATCGAGCACGTCCCCAGACTCTAAAATATCGAAGTCGATGCCCTAGCAGGTCTTGCCGCTTCCTTAGCAGTGCCGAACCAAGCTCATCATTCGGTCGACGTGATAGGCCACGAACTGGTCTGTCCCAAGAACAATGTTCAATTCGTGGTGAGCTATTCCGCCCAGACGGTCGACGAAACACCAGACTGGAGACAGCCGTTCATTGACTTCGTCGTATACGACATCCTCCCAGAGAATCCAAGGGAAGCCACCTCCATCAGACGGCGTTCTCTCAGATTCTTCTACGACACAGAAACGAAGATGCTGTACCGACGATCCTACGACGGGTTATTGCTCTGGTGCTTATCAAACGCAGAAGCCAAAGAGGCTGTACGGGAAGCTCACGACGGTGTCTGTGGGGCCCATCAGCCTGGCCCTAAACTGTAAGACCGCCTTCGCCGGATGGGCTACTACTGGCCCACCATGGTGGCAGACGCGATCGACAATGCCAGAAAATGCAAGGCCTGCCAAGTCCACGCGGACTTCATCCACCAACCATCTGAGTTTCTACATCCAACGGTGGCGTCCTGGCCATTCGAAACATGGGGAATGGATATCATTGGTCCAATCACCCCACCTTCCTCCCGAGGACATCGCTTCATACTTGCGATCACTGATTACTTCTCCAAATAGGCAGAAGCCGTACCACTCGCAGAAGTTAAGACTTCAAACGTGATCAGCTTCCTTAAGCATCACGTCATCTACCGCTTCGGACTGCCACGAAGGATCATCCATAATAATGGTCCGCAGTTTACAAGCCATGCATTCTATCGATTCTGCGACAAGTACCGCATTCAGAATGTCGCTTCAACACCATACAACCCAGCAGCAAACGGGTTAGCAGAGGCATTCAACAAAACAATCATCAAACTCCTCAAGAAGTTTGTCTCCTCCAACAAACGCGGCTGGAACGAGAAGCTCGACGAATGCTTATGGGCTTATCGTACCACGGTTCGAACAGCCACCGGGAATACACCATTCTCCCTGGTATACGGGAGTGAGGCAGTCCTCCCATTGGAGACTCAGATCCCCTCACTCCGCGTCACCCTCACTTATCAATTGACAACGGATGATAACTACCGATATCGACTACAAGAGTTGGAGGCCTTAGATGAAAAGCGCCTCCTAGCTCAGCAAAGGATCGAGCTATACCAAGCACGCATCTCAGGAGCCTTCAACAAGAAGGTCAAAATCAGAACATTCCAAGTGGGCGATCTTGTTCTGGCAGTCCGGAGGACAATGGTCATGACTCACAAGACCGCCGGCAAGTTCCAACCAAAATGGGAAGGTCCATTTGTCATCGAGGCCAAGTTCTCCAACGGCGCCTACCGCCTCGCCAAGCAGAACGAAGATTTGCTCATGTTGCCCGTCAACGGCAAGTTCCTGAAGAAATACTATGTTTAAACAACATTTTCCAGATTATCGAGTCATGTACCCTTTTAGTACCACTGAACTCACACCCACCCTATTTCAAATTATCGAGTCATGTACCCTTTAGTACCACTGAACCCACATCCATAACATTTCAGATTATCGAGCCATGCACCCGCTGGTGCCGCTGAACTCTCACTTCCTCAATATTCTAAATTACCAAGTTATGTACCCACTGGTGCCTCTGAACTTACATTCCGGTCACTCTTTCAGATAGTAAGTCACGTATGATTATACCTCTGAACTTTCTTCCTGGAAGAGATCCTCCCTCATGATCCACTACCCTCACTCCCAGTGCACAAAAAGGGTAATCGATCCACCAATTTCCGAAACGACCATGTCCTCATTACCTCTGAGTCGTTTTTACTTCCACCAAAAACAAACCGCCCCCTCGCATAGAACTTCCATGTTCTCCGACCTCTGAGTCGTTCTATATACCCATTCTTTATTGAGCCCACTCCTGCCATGTCCTCATTACCTCTGAGTGGGAAGGCTCCGTCGAAGAAATCGTCATATTTGCCATGTCCACATTACCTCTGAGCAAATATGCCGGTTCTCTTTCAACCTATTATCTGTACCCACAACCGGAGTATGACAAGGATAATAGGTCCACAAATGTCCTCTGTTGACCACAAATGTCCTCTATTGACCATAAATATCCGTTATTTACTACAAATAGCTTCCGTAAAGTCTCCCCTGCCATGTTCTTATTACCTCTGAGCAGGAAGATTCCACGGTAAAACCCTCATGTTTGCCATGTCCTCATAACCTCTGAGCAAATATGATTGGTTTCCTTTCATCCTATTATCCGTATCCTGAACCAGGATACGCCAAGGATAGTAGGTCCACAAATATCCCTTGCTAAGCTTCTTAGCATAAATCCACCATCTTACCGTGCCCCAGGAGCCCAGCTGCTCTACGGCATTCCTTTTCCCAACACCGAGAACACCCATGACCACTTTGCCATGGCCGCTCCAAACATCCTAACCAAACTTGTTATCCGTACCTAGAACCAAGGTACACCCAGGGTAACAGGTCCACAAATAATCTTCCAGCAAGTTCGGTTCCATGAACACCGCAAGTACAAGAAAGAGAAGATGAGATGAAACATGCTCATTTATTCAAAATTCAAAGGGGCTATATCAGTGGGGATCATATCCCTTACAAAAAAAATATATATAAAAGAAAAAGGGGAAGCAAAAGAAGACAGAGGGCGGATCACTGCTCTGGGGCACATAACACCAAGAGACGGTCCTTTATCAAGGCAACCGATCGCTCAAGCCTCTGTTTGGCTCGACGCTCTGCCTCCTGACTCAGCACCGCCGCGTCCTCCAGATGAGCATTGGCCTGCCAGTTGTCCTCGAACTTCTTAAAAGACCGCTCCAAGTTGGCAGAAGATCGGAAAACCTTCTCGGCCTCTCGCCCGATCGACTCCTGTTCTGCACGAGCAGCCTCCCGCTCTAACTCTAAGAAGGCCAACTCCTGCTGGAGTGCGAGAATCTGCTCCTGTGTGGCGGCTATTCCACGAGAAGCAGATTCTTCACGGGCCCTACAAGCCTGACTTCGACGACCCAGCTTGGCATACGAAGCAGAGAACTTGTCAAGGTCCTCCCGCACAGCTGGCCTGGCAGTATCCCGAGCAAGCTTGATCTTATCCCGAGCAGCAACGAGGAAACCCCGCTCCCGTTCAATCGCAGCCGACAAGCCGGCATGCTGTATTGTCAGCAGTTGGGTCACAAGCTGGTCAGCCTCGATCAACTTAGGCTCCAGAAGCGCAGCTAACCCCACCCCGCCAGGATGACCCTTCAGAGTGTCGATCTGACCCCGAGCGCCTCGCAGAGACAGAGAAAAAGAGACCCCCCGTTCCACGACAGCGTCTACACCCCTCCCTAAGTGGCGATAGAAGCTGTCAACCACATCTTGCGTCACCTCGTTCAGAGCCTCCGAGGAAGCCGGTGTCAACAGGAGCGTGGCTGGCAGCGCAGAAGAAGACACGAAAGAATCTGCCGCTCCTTCCACAAGAGAAACCAACTCTGCACGGAAGGACGCTTGAACGGTGGCCAACTCCTCTTCAGCAGCCCGCAGAATTTGGATGCTTGGCAGGGTCGAGAGGTCGATCTCCGGAGCCGTATAATCAGCAGAAGACGAGGCGAAAACTATTGCAAACTCCATCCCCATCTGCTCAGAGCCGGCAGGAGGCCCCTCAACATGAGACTGCGAAGGAGAAGAAACGTTCCTTTCGCCCAGATCACGGTCGACCGAGCCTTCCCCAAGAACATCCGCGGTGGGAGGTAAAGGGTCAAGACCTGCAGGGCCAAGGCAACCATGAATCGACTTGACCCGAAGGATATGTTGATAGAGCAAATAAGCCCCTTCGGTAGTCAATATGTGGCTTATCTTACCAGAGGAAGAGTGTGGAGGCCGAGGTTCGCCTACAGCCACCACAACCTCTTTAACAACAGCCTCCGAGTCAGGAATCATAGACTCATCCTCGGAAGGAGATGTACCGAGAACGGCGTCGTCTTGATGAAGTTCAACAATCTCGGAGACGGGCCCAAGGAAACCTTCGCCACCCCGGGCCAAAGCCTCAGCAACCTGGGAACTTCCGACCGCCGCTGGGAGAGCGCCCGCAGAAAGGACCGCGGCACACATATCGCTAATCAAAGCGGCAAGGGCTGGATCAACTCCAGGGGCAGTAGATTGTTCAGGGGAGCATGGTTCATCAGACGCCTACAAAGAAAAATGATTAAGTCATATCTTCGAGAGAAAAGAAAACTTCAACAATGAGATAACTTCGACTTAGTCTTACCTCCGGAATAGCATCGGCACCCTCACCCCTCTCGGTAATAAGTAATCCGCGAGACTTAACAGCAGCTCTCTTCACGAAAAAGGTCGCTCTGCTGTCGGAAGACTCGCGCCTGACTCGTTTACGTGAGGAACCAGACATGGCTGGAGGCTGTTCTTCCCTCACTCTTTTCTCTTGTGTAGAAAGTAAAGGATCTGTCACCCCCATTTCCTGTATTTTGTATTTGTACCCCATTTCCTGTATTTCGTATTTGTACTCGTAATTTGATTTTGGCACGTATTTTATTTTCTCGACTTGCGGATTTTGGTTTCTCGTAATGGATTTTGGACCATGGCTTGGTTTTATTTTGTGGAGTTGGTTTGGTTTGGTTCACCATGAGTGGAACACCTTAGCCTATGCTCCACCCTCAACACAACACACCCACCTCCATTAAATCCCACCTAACTTTTCTCTCTCCTCTTTATTTTTTATTTACTTCTCCATCTCCTACTTCTTCCTTCTTCCACACAACTCTCCAACCCATAGGCAAGTGCACCTTGCCATCAAATAAGTACCACTTTTTATTTGTTTATTAACTAGATTAGGCCATGGAGAACAACTTTAGAACTTGACTTTTTGTGATTTGGAGCTTTCATTTTTCTAGATCTAGGTTTTAACCATTTTCGAAAATCCTTGGTTTTGATCTATTAAACTTCGATTTTTGCATGTTTTGATGCTTCCATGTGGAAGAGAATTCGATTTTACTCAAGTTAGAACTTTAAAAATCTAGATTTGGTTTTGATTTGGCAAAGTTATGAAGAATTGAAGTTCTTGGTGTTCTTGGACCTGCTCTCGGCCAGGAAGAACATCCCTCTGCCTTGCGCTCTTTAGCGTATGGCCGATTGTGCACCCCCGGCCCGTGCTCTTTAGCGCAGGGCCGATTGCGCATGACCTCAGCCAGTGCTTTGCGCTGCGCTGGATTGCGCCAGCGTAAGCTAGCCATGCGCAAGCCAGCCATGCGCAAAGTAATTTCTGCGCAATCCACCCATGTCCAGTTCACTCCTGCGCAGTCTGTTCCTGCGCAATCCACCCATGTGCAGTTCACTTCTGCGCAGTCTGTTCATGCGCAATCTGCCCCTGTGCCCTGTGCCCCTGCGCACTTGGCACCCTGCGCAACTGACGCCTGCGCAATCCAACTCCCTGACCCCTTGCGCAATCCATTGGCTCTTGGAGTTTTGGTTATTTCTTTAAGCTTGGCTCTTCTATAGTCCTATATACATTGGTATTTTATTAGATATTTTACGTCCATTTTATATCCTTACACCTTTTGTCATGAACTTGATTTTACTTAATATGTTTGGAATGACTATTGTACATGGCATGGTATAACAAGGAACTAGCCTAACACGACAGTGACCCGTAGTGGTGCACTCCTGACATGACCAACCTGACATGATAGTGGCCCATGGCGGCGCACTCTTGACTTGACTTAACTTGACTTACCTTGACACCGTGGGTGTTCCTGCTTGCTTGCTTGCTTGCACAATCTACTTGTCTTGTCTTGTATCATGTCTAGGACGTGACTTCCTGGGTACCACGGCCAGGGACTCGCGCTAAATTGGATTAGGCTAATTATTAGACCAAACTAGAACATGGAGAATTCCCAGTCACAGGCAATCTCGTTATCTGGGCGCTTTAATGGACTTGTAGCTTGCCGACGAGTAGAGCATATTTCCAGCACACTGTCATGTGTTGTACCCTCTAAGTCACCTAAGGGTACATTTGTCTCCCGGGCAATGTACCCACCTATAACTCTCAACCCGCGGAAGGATAACTGGATAGTCTGCAGGGCTTGGGACTGGGAGTTTCTCACTTGCATCTTGTTAGTAATTAGGCTTGTGACAACCCTAGTTAGTTAAAGTAGTAAGCCGTAGTACTTGCTTGGCCGATTATGAATGAATGGTGTCCAGCTCTGTCTAAGTCTTGTCTAGCCCTGTACCTGGAACTCTTGATCATGATTGTTTTACTTATCTCTAACGATAAATGGGTAGAGACAGTGAGCTATTCAGGCGAAGGGGTACAGTCCCGGTCCTTGTTTGGTTTAAGGATTGTAACCTGGCTCCCGGAATGGTTCCACGTCCCTAGTCATTTATCGCCCTGTGTACTTTATTACTTGTACTTTTTTTTTCCTTTTCTTATGTTCTGATATGCTGGCTTTTGTTCTTATTTCGTGGCCTCCTTTGTGGCACTTGCTCTTTCTGGGGTTTGATCCAGCTGGTTTTGTGTGGCCAGATTTTGGAGCAGCTCCCGAGGATCTACCAAGCTTCCAGCCCAATGGTGAACACTAGACGGAACCCAGGCTACGAGTGGGTTTTCCCCTTTTGTTTCACCCACTTATATGTAAATTTATTCTTTTGAGGCGTTTGCCGACGAGCACCTGTTAGCTCGATGCACATTTACTTACTGTCTGCCTACGGGCTGTAAACATGATTAACAAATCCTAGGGTTGATCATGTATGACTGAACTCTTGCTAGTCCTATCATTTTGTACGACTAGCTTCATGATCATCCGATATGTAATATTTGGGACGCCTTATATATATATATTTGATGCACTAACATCTTGTAACTCTGTTAATTGCTGGAGATTGAGACAATAGGCTTAACCTTAAGAGACTGTTGGCTTGTAGTAAACCCTCATATCTAGACAGCCGTGACCGTATAGTTGAGATGTATTCTATTTCAATATACGTAGCTGGCTATGTCTGCCCCCGCTCTCCAGTGTTCTGGTTCTGGGGCGTGACACGGTTTAAGTGGTGGCCCATGCAGGTCTTGTCAATCAAGAAATGTGAGGGTTTACCGAATAGATGTCTCAATCAATATTCGCCCTTGATCTCTGCTCGTATCTTCAAATCCCTGAGATTCTTGACCTGATCACATGCTTGTATCATTGATCTGTCCTGGTCCTTTCCTTACTGTTCTCTATGTCGTCTTCTTCAGCGGCATTGCTCCCGGACCAGCCAACCAGCCAGAGGAAGCTCGACAAGCACCCCAGCGCCAGGAAGATCAAGCTCAGCACTCTGGAGTAGCCTCCCGAGTTATGCTTTCCGGAGGCTCGGAACCTCCAGTTCAGGCAGCTCCGCCCGTTCAACCAGCTAGACAGGATGAGGGACCTTTGGTAGGGCTTATCAGAGAACTGCTTGCATCCCAAGATCGTCGAGGCGACGCCTTGCACCAGGAAGTTCATGATGCACTAAACAGAGGAGGCCCCCAAGGGAATCAGGCGGCCAACAGTTTCAAGCGCTTGAACCCTCCCTTCTTTGACGGCAGTGAAGATGCGATTGCCGCGGACGCTTGGCTTCAGGATACCGAGGTGGTCCTGGAAGCAGCTAGGACACCTGAGAATGAGAAGGTGGCGGTGGTATGCCTACAGTTGTTAGACTTGGCTCGCGACTGGTGGGCAGCTCAGGCCATGGGATTAGCGGCACCAGTCACTTGGGCGACGTTCAGAGAGAGATTCCAGACAAAGTACTTCGATGCGGTGGCACGGTACGACCTGCAGACCAGATTCACCAACTTGAAGCAAGGAGGCAGGACAGTCGATGGCTATGCGACCGAGTTTTCCAGGCTGAGTAGGTTCGCCCCCACTTTGGTGGCGACCGAGTTCGATAGGGCTCAGCGGTTCCAGCAAGGGCTGCACTTAGAGATATTATTGGCTGTGGAGCAGTTCGAGCACCAAACGTTCGATGCAGTGTTGAAGGCAGCAAGGAGGCATGAGGTTACCTCCCGGAGAATTATGGACAGGACCGGAGGCAGGAAACGGTCCTACAGTCAAATGCACCAATCTTCAGCTCCAGCCCCGGCAGCTAGGGGTATAACCATTGGAACTCCGAGGCGGGCGACTTCAGTGACGTCGGTTCAGCATTCAACCCCGACGTACCCACAGCAGCAGAAGCAGAAGCAGTCTTCCGCGGTGGGATGTTCTCATTGCGGAAAGCCGGGCCATGTAGTGGCAGAGTGTCGTAGGGCACAGGGGTTGTGCCTGGCTTGTGGAGGAACAGACCACCAGATAGGGACCTGCCCGAATAGGGGAGGTCCATCATCATCCAACCTTTCTAGTTCTTCGGTGAGAGGACCAGCCCCAGCTCCAGTTCAGCAGCAACAGCAGTACTCGAGGCCATTGTTGCCTCAGGCCCAGGCCTTTCAGCAGCAGAACCAGCAGCAGTTCACCCAGGCTCCAGCACAGAACCGACAGAGGGGTTTCCAGCAGAGGGGACCCGCAGCTAGAGGTCAGGCTATGATGATGACCATAGAAGAAGAAGTTGCACCAGGTGAGGTAGTGGCAGGTACTATTCTCGTCAACACCTTTCCAACATCTGTATTATTTGATTCTGGTGCATCGCATTCATTCATGTCTGTACGATTCGTGACACGGATAGGATTGGAGCCCGAGTCATTATCAGTGAGGCTCAATATACTTACTGGTAATAGTCTTGTGGGAGTAGATCGAGTGTTTTCCTCGTATCGGATCGTAGTTAGCGGTAGAGAGTTCTCCGCTAGGCTCATAGAGTTTCCTATGGTAGACTATGATGTAGTCCTAGGCATGGATTGGTTGAGGAACCATTATGCTAGGATAGACTGTCATGTTGGCAGAGTTGTCTTTAGTATTCCCGGAGAGCCAGAGTTTTCCTTTTCCAGAGGCACGGTGGAGACATCTTCTCCAGTATTGCGGATGGCAGTAGCAGCAGTGCAGTTACCCAGGATAGTTGAAGAGTTTCCGGATGTTTTCCCAGAGGAACTTCCAGGGAAGCCACCAGAGCGGGAGATCGAGTTCACCATTGACTTGATTCCCGGGACAGCACCAGTATCAGAGCGAGTCTACAGAATGGCGCCTTCAGAGTTGGAGATTTTGTACAAGATGATTGAAGAACTTAGAACCAAGAGATTCATTCGTGCTAGTGGATCGCCTTGGGGAGCCCCGATGCTTCTTGTGAAAAAGAAGGATGGTACGTCCAGGCTATGTGTTGATTATCGTACCTTGAACTCAGTGACAATCAAGAACAGATACCCTCTTCCGAGGATAGATGACTTGTTTGATCAACTCAAGGGGGCTTCAGTTTTCTCGAAGATAGACTTACGGTCAGGATATAACCAGATCAGAGTCAGAGAGTAGGACATCCCGAAGACGGCGTTCAGATCTAGGTACGGGCACTGGGAGTTTCTAGTTATGCCCTTTGGAGCGACCAATGCGCCGACAGTGTTCATGGACCTCATGAACCGTATTTTCATGCCTTACTTGGACCAGTTTGTGATTGTATTCTTGGATGATATCTTGGTCTACAGCAAGAGCGAAGCAGAGCACGAGCAGCATCTCAGAGTTGTCCTCCAGATTCTTAGAGAGCACCAGTTGTACGCCAAGTTCAGTAAATACGAGTTCTGGTTCGATCGCATTTCGTACTTGGGTCACATCATTACCAGAGGAGGAGTGGAAGTGGATCCCCAGAAGATTGTGGCTATCGAGTCATGGCCAGTACCCAGTTCAGTGGCAGAAGTTCGCAGCTTTCTTGGATTGGCCGGCTACTACCGGCGGTTCGTCTCTTATTTTACAAGGATTTCAGCGCCGATGACCTAGTTGACCCGCAAGGATGTGCCGTTCGTTTGGACAGCAGAATGTCAGGAATCATTTGAGAAGTTGAAACGAGGTTTGATAACGGCTCCCATTCTCACCCTTCCAGATGGGATCGGAGGATTCACAGTTTATTGCGACGCTTCAGGCAGAGGATTGGGATGTGTTTTGATGCAGCATGGGAAGGTAATTGCTTATGCATCACGTCAACCCCGTGATCATGAGAAGAATTACCCGACCCACGACTTGGAGCTAGCAGCAGTAGTGTTTGCACTTAAGTTGTGGAGGCACTACTTGTACGGAGACAGAGTGGAGATATTTACTGATCATAAGAGCCTGAAGTATGTTTTCACCCAAAAGGATCTTAATATGCGGCAGAGAAGATGGCTCGAGCTATTGGTGGACTACGATGTGGATTTGCAGTATCATCCAGGGAAGGCCAACGTTGTAGCAGATTCGTTGAGCCGGAGAGCCGGAGTTTATTTCCTGACGGCGCAACCAGTGCTATTGTCAGATCTTCAGAAGATGGGAATTGAAGTGATTCTTCCTTCCAATGTGGCCTTGATGGCCAGCTTACAGATTTTCAGTCCACTATAGTTGAGAGGATCCGGACAGCACAGTTAACAGATTCCAAGATTCGGCGGCTCAGAGCAGAGTGCGAGGCAGGGAGAAGGCCAGAGTTATGTATTCATGAGGATGGTACACTTCGACACGGCACGCGTCTTTGTGTACCCAGTGGAGATATCAGACAGGAAGTCATGGCAGAGGCTCACAGTTCGCAGTATTCCATCCACCCAGGCAGTACGAAGATGTACATAGATATTCGTTAACACTTTTGGTGGAATGGTATGAAGAGGGAGATAGCCCGGTATGTCTCTCGATGTTTGGTTTGCCAACAAGTCAAGGCTGAACATCAGAGGCCAGCTGGACTTCTTCAACCCTTGCCGATCCCAGAATGGAAATGGGAACACATAACCATGGATTTCGTGACTGGGTTACCCAGATCTCTGGCAGGTAGAGATGCTATTTGGGTCATTGTAGACAGGCTTACCAAGGTAGCACACTTTCTTCCATTTAGAGTTGGACAGTCGACGGCGCAGCTAGCAGAGATGTATCTCAGGCAGATCGTCAGACTTCACGGAGTGCCAGTCAGCATAGTATCAGACAGGGATACGAGATTCACATCGCACTTCTGGCGTAATCTTCATCAAAGTTTGGGGACTTGTCTCAAGTTCAGCTCAGCATATCATCCGCAGATAGATGGGCAGTCAGAGCGTACTATACAAACTCTCGAAGATATGTTGCGGTCATGTACCCTTGACTTCGGTGGTTCGTGGGAGGATCACCTGCACCTGGTAAAATTCTCGTACAACAATAGTTTCCAGGCCAGTATCCAGATGGCACCCTTCGAGGCTCTGTATGGCAGGAAGTGCAGATCCCCATTAGCATGGGACGATGTCGGAGAGAGGCAGATGCTCGGTCCAGAACTGATTTCTCAGACGGTTAAAGTGGTCAGGAAAGTCAGAGATCACCTCCGAGTTGCTCAGGATCGCCAACGCCGTTGGGCCGATACTCATCGGCGTCCCTTAGAATTTGCCGTCGGCGACCATGTATTCCTTAGGATCTTGCCTACCCGCGGCGTCATTCGTTTTGGCGTGCGGGGAAAGCTTAGTCCTAGGTATATAGGGCCGTTCGATATTCTGGAGCGAGTAGACGATGTGTCCTATCGTCTCGCTCTTCCATCGTCGCTAAGTGAGGTACATGATGTATTCTATGTATCCCAATTAAGACGGTACATCCCGGACCCGAGCCATATCCTAGATCATTCGGAATTGGTTGTTGGTACCAACCTTTCGTATGAGGAGAGGCCCGTGTCTATATTGGACCGGAGAGAAAAGACGCTCAAGAACAAGACTATTAACTTAGTCCGTGTTGCTTGGGGTCGTCACTCTCTAGGTGAGTCAACGTGGGAGCGTGAGGACGACATCCGATCGCGATATCCCTACCTGTTTGACTCGTGAGGTATAATGTCTTTCTTATGCCTTACGCTTTCCCTTCCTTGCTTGCATTGTATGATTGTATGATTGAACTGCTTAGTGTAGCTTGTCTGTGCTTAGTATAGCTTGTCGTGGCAATCTCTAGCTCCTTGATTAAATTCCGAGGACGGAATTCTTTGAAGGTGGGTAGAGTTGTCACCCCCATTTCCTGTATTTCGTATTTGTACCCCATTTCCTGTATTTCGTATTTGTACCCCATTTCCTGCATTTCGTATTTGTACTCGTAATTTGATTTTGGCACGTATTTTATTTTCTCGACTTGCGGATTTTGGTTTCTCGTAATGGATTTTGGACCATGGCTTGGTTTTATTTTGTGGAGTTGGTTTGGTTTGGTTCACCATGAGTGGAACACCTTAGCCTATGCTCCACCCTCAACACAACACACCCACCTCCATTAAATCCCACCTAACTTTTCTCTCTCCTCTTTATTTTTTATTTTCTTCTCCATCTCCTTCTTCTTCCTTCTTCCACACAACTCCCCAACCCATAGGCAAGTGCACCTTGCCATCAAATAAGTACCACTTTTTATTTGTTCATTAACTAGATTAGGCCATGGAGAACAACTTTAGAACTTGACTTTTTGTGATTTGGAGCTTTCATTTTTCTAGATCTAGGTTTTAACCATTTTCGAAAATCCTTGGTTTTGATCTATTAAACTTCGATTTTTGCATGTTTTGATGCTTCCATGTGGAAGAGAATTCGATTTTACTCAAGTTAGAACTTTGAAAATCTAGATTTGGTTTTGATTTGGCAAAGTTATGAAGAATTGAAGTTCTTGGTATTCTTGGACCTGCTCTCGGCCAGGAAGAACATCCCTCTGCCTTGCGCTCTTTAGCGCATGGCCGATTGTGCACCCCCGGCCCGTGCTCTTTAGCGCAGGGCCGATTGCGCATGACCTCAGCCAGTGCTTTGCGCTGCGCTGAATTGCGCCAGCGTAAGCTAGCCATGCACAAGCCAGCCATGCGCAAAGTAATTTCTGCGCAATCCACCCATGCGCAGTTCACTCCTACGCAGTATGTTCCTGCGCAATCCACCCATGCGCAGTTCACTTCTGCGCAGTCTGTTCATGCGCAATCTGCCCCTGTGCCCTGTGCCCCTGCGCACTTGGCACCCTGCGCAACTGACGCCTGCGCAATCCAACTCCCTGACCCCTTACGCAATCTATTGGCTCTTGGAGTTTTGGTTATTTCTTTAAGCTTGGCTCTTCTATAGTCCTATATACATTGGTATTTTATTAGATATTTTACGTCCATTTTATATCCTTACACCTTTTGTCATGAACTTGATTTTACTTAATATGTTTGGAATGACTATTGTACATGGCATGGTATAACAAGGAACTAGCCTAACACGACAGTGACCCGTAGTGGTGCACTCCTGACATGACCAACCTGACATGATAGTGGCCCATGGCGGCGCACTCTTGACTTGACTTGACTTGATAACTTGACTTGACATGCCTTGACACCGTGGGTGTTCCTGCTTGCTTGCTTGCACAATCCACTTGTCTTGTCTTGCATCATGTCTAGGACGTGACTTCCTGGGTACCACGGCCAAGGACTCGCGCTAAATTGGATTAGGCTAATTATTAGACCAAACTAGAACATGGAGAATTCCCAGTCACAGGCAATCTCGTTATCTGGGCGCTTTAATGGACTTGTAGCTTGCCGACGAGTAGAGCACATTTCCAGCACACTGTCATGTGTTGCACCCTCTAAGTCACCTAAGGGTACATTTGTCTCCCGGGCAATGTACCCACCTATAACTCTCAACCCGCGGAAGGATAACTGGATAGTCTGCAGGGCTTGGGACTGGGAGTTTCTCACTTGCATCTTGTTAGTAATTAGGCTTGTGACAAACCTAGTTAGTTAAAGTATAAGCCGTAGTACTTGCTTGGCCGATTGTGAATGAATGGTGTCCAGCTCTGTCTAAGTCTTGTCTAGCCCTGTACCTGGAACTCTTGATCATGATTGTTTTACTTATCTCTAACGATAAATGGGTAGAGACAGTGAGCTATTCAGGCGAAGGGGTACAATCCCGGTCCTTGTTTGGTTTAAGGATTGTAACCTGGCTCCCGGAATGGTCCCACGTCCCTAGTCATTTATCGCCCTGTGTACTTTATTACTTGTACTTTTTTTTCCTTTTCTTATGTTCTGATATGCTGGCTTTTGTTCTTATTTCGTGGCCTCCTTTGTGGTACTTGCTCTTTCTGGGGTTTGACCCAGCTGGTTTTGTGTGGCCAGATTTTGGAGCAGCTCCCGAGGATCTACCAAGCTTCCAGCCCAATGGTGAACACTAGACGGAACCCGGGCTACGAGTGGGTTTCCCCCTTTTGTTTCACCCACTTATATGTAAATTTATTCTTTTGAGGCGTTTACCGACGAGCACCTATTAGCTCGATGCACATTTACTTACTGTCTGCCTACGGGCTGTAAACATGATTAACAAATCCTAGGGTTGATCATGTATGACTGAACTCTTGCTAGTCCTATCATTTTGTACGACTAGCTTCATGATCATCCGATATGTAATATTTGGGACGCCTTATATATATATATTTGATGCTCTAACATCTTGTAACTCTGTTAATTGCTGGAGATTGAGACAATAGGCTTGACCTTAAGAGACTGCTGGCTTGTAGTAAACCCTCATATCTAGACAGCCGTGACCGTATAGTTGAGATGTATTCTATTTCAATATACGTAGCTGGCTATGTCTGTCCCCGCTCTCCAGTGTTCTGGTTCTGGGGCGTGACAGGATCTTCCGCCGGTTCATCGGGGGTGGGAAGCGGTTGATCCGCTACTTCTTTACCCCCACCAAAAAGGGAATCTTCGCTATCATGATCATCCTCCTCCTCAGCTGACTCGGAAGGTTCTGATTCAGGGAGAGGAGTCTGGAGCGCTAGTTGCTTTCTAGCCTTAGCCCCCTTGGGCTCCTCCTCTAAACCAGTACCCACGATGAAACTGGTACTCGGATCAAAATTTACAGGAGGCTTGTTCGCCATAACACGATACAAAGCAGCCACGTACAAAATCTCCCTTGGCTTCTTAGCATCGGGGACCGAGAAGCTGGCTCGAGTATGATAAGCATCATAATAATTCCACGCCCTGACGCCATCAAGAACGCTGCCTTCAAAGCCCAAACAAGGGTTGGGGTGATCTAGGAATAACTGGCTATAACCGAATTGGCGGGAGAACCTACTAGGTAGGTAAGGCTCCAAATACACGTTATTGCGGTTGCGATAAACCAAATGAGTGGGGCGGATGTTACGCAGCCAAGTGAGCATATCCGGGGACAGAAAGTGAGAAGGTCCAGCACCATCAAGATGTACCTTCCTCACTTCCTCATCAGAAAAAGGAGGAACAGACACAAAAAGGTCACACCCATCCACTCTCGTGAGCGCCCTCCGACAAGCTGGCATAGTGTTGTATTCCCAAGACCGGCGATGGCATTTGAAGAGGAAAGCATCTTCATCTGTGGCATCTTTCGCTATCCCAGGTCCCAGTAAAGACTTGTAGTGCATCGCCAACCACCCCATCAAATAGTGGAAAGGCAGTTCTACGCGCTCAAAATCCAATGTCTTCTTATGCGCAACAACTTTGGACGAGAATGTTCGAAGACCACGGTGTATGCTACACACCATAGCTGGAAGAAGGGCCAGTCTAACTCTAAATAGCAGTTTAACGGCAGGGAGAATAAAGTGGCGACCGATCCTCTCGATAGAACCTGCTCCTCCCGAGACAACGCAGTTCCGAAGCCATATTATTAAAAAGCCAGCCAGGAGCGCCTTCTCCGACATCTGTTTGGTCCCGTAGTGAAAGTAGCTAAGAGAGTCAGTTTGACTCCCGAATACATCGCTCTTGGACCGCGACTTCTTGACGCCTGACATCAAGTCCTTTATCTCCTCGTGTGTTCTAGGGGTTCGAGGAGTAACTTCGCCAGAAGGGTCAACTTTGAAAAGATAGTTAATCCATGATGTTGTGTGGGGAGCGGTCCCTTCGGAGCTATCCACCGTCTTTATAGCCATCTGGTGACAAGCACTATGGTGGCACAGCAACTCCCGATACACCGCTATGAAACCTGGGAGTCGTCGGTTCAAGTCCTCAAACTCCTCATTCGACGGGGTATATACCTCGAAAGGCTCATTCCCCCACGGAAGTTTAGAGACAGTATACATCTCATGAAGAGCATGCCCCAGCTCCCCTACTGGTGCAAAGAACGTCCCCGTTCACCGGCTATATATCTCCACGAGCGCCACGAACAGCGGTTTATTAATAGGAAGCCCGTGGCAAGTACCCCGAATGGCATGGTAAAGTCCCACCTCACACAAGAATGTTCCATAAGTCTGCAGAATCCAAGTGGTTAACTGGACCCACGTAGAAGTAGGGTTTATCTAGTTCGGCAAGGCTATCCTGCCAACGGGATAGGATTTCTTACGAACAAGCCGATTCAAGAAGGTATCAGCTTGAGCTAATGAGAAGTTGGGACCGTATACATTCATGAAAGAGCCCGGGGCCAGACCCATCATGTACCGGAGGACGGAATCCTTACCTGCATACGCTGACCGCATGTTCGGATTATAATGGATGTTGCCCATCAACATCCCTGACTGAGTAGGAGTTAAATTGCACACCATCTTCCTGTCCAACAGCACCATATTGAACCACGACAGAGGATAATGGCGTTCCATGAGAGGAATATGGATGGATACCCCATCCAAAGAAAAATCCTAATTTTCGGAAATCTCTAATACCCGGAGATTCTTTATGACTAAAGCATCTCCAAAAAGGAATAAAGGCTTCAGGTATTTTCCATCCAGCTTCCCGGTATTCATCATGGAACGGAGGTAATGGAGGGTCTGTTTCTCTATGGCGTTCAACCTCTCCGAAGGCTCATCAGCAGGAAATTGATTCAACACATGCTTAATCAGGTCGTCAAGACGCACGCCCAAGGCGAATTGATTTGAGCCAACCAGAAGTTCTGCCGCAGGATTTACGGGCAGATTTACTGGAAAAAGACAAAAGAAACAAGGTTAGAAGATAACCAAAAACAGAAGCATTGGAAAGATTTCTGGAGTCTATACGGCTCAGGTCGTTACAGCCTCATGCGGCTCAACATTAGATAAAGTCCATGCGGTTCTGTGCATCATAGCCTCATGCGGCTCAACATCAGATAAGTCCATGCGGTTCCGATCCATCATAGACTCATGCGGCTCCGAGTTAACCGAGTCCATACAACTCAAATTCGAACGAGTTTATAGGTTCATGCGGTTCAGGTTAAGCCCGCCTATGAAGCCAGACTCATACAAACTGATGCGGCTACAAACAAGCAAGTTTATGCGGTTCAAAAGCGAGCAACGCTTATGCGGCCCAAATCGAAAACACATATGCGGCTCAGATCGAGTATGACAAGCTCATGCGGCCCCGTGGGGCGAAGTGCTTATGCGGTCACATCGATAAGCCTCGTACATGCGGCTTGTGCATAAAGTATGCAGCAGAGCCATGGCAACAGTTAGGGTTTTCAAACGACCCCTTACCAGCGATAGGCGGGTGAACATCGGGATGAACAGAGTGCACAACAGCCGGCGGAGGGGCGACCACGTTCGTCGCCGCAGTCACCGGAGAAGCAACTGCCTTACCCTTAGCAGCCTTCGATGCTGCAGCTTTCTTGGGAGCCATTGTCGATTGTTAAAGGAAGAAGACGAAGAGCAAAGTCGGCAACAGGGAATTCGAGCAAAAAAAGAAGGTAAAGAAATCCCCAAGAGACTAAAAGACTCCTATTTATTGGCGAAAGAGACTCATAAAACAAACAGACGCCTCGGATTACGTGCTGCCTCCAAAGGATAAAGGTAAAATGCTTCGGTCAAGGCAAAACCGACCCTTGGGATCCTCCCCCAAAAGACGGCGTTAATTCAAATCAAGGGCACTTAATGAAGATTTGCACATGTGGTCAGGACACGTGGCAAGGAGTCTATGCGGCCAGATGAATTTATGCGGCTGAGACACTTATGCGGCTAGGAAGCTCAGGCAGACAGAACATCCTATGCGGCATGAACGGAGCCATGCTTCTTATTCAAAGTGTTCCAATTTTACAAATTGAAAACTTTGAAGGGGGTCCTGTACAGAAGCATGAAAAATGTTAGAATAATGGTCCATGTTTCTCTGGAAAGGAAGCCCATGCGGCTCACACAGGAGCTGCCTTATGCGGTTCAAAAGAAGACTCTCAGACTCATGCGGCTCGGAAGTGTATGCGGTTCAGTAGGAATATGCGGCTCGAATCGACGCCACGTGTCCCCTTGTGATCCTTCCCTACAGCTGGCCATTTGGGTAGTGGCCTCATTTATTGCTCTCATACGACTCACTGTGACGGCCCTGACATAAAGCGTCATAATGGTCCTGCCATAATGACAGACTCTTCGGGAGAAGAAGAAAATCTCTGACCAGATCCGTCAGAAGTCCCAGATTGCCACGTGGCAATCAGCCATATGCGGCCCACCAAGAGCCCAGTCCCTGCGGCCCAACACAACGATGTACATGCGGCTCCCTGAGAACCCATTCCCTGCGGCTCAATACAACGCTAGCTCATACGGCTCACAAAGACTATGCATATGCGGCTCATTGAGAGTTCGTCTCCTGCGGCTCGATGGAGCATTGTTCTATGCGGCTCACGAAGAGTATCTCCCTGCGGTTAAAGGGTTGCCCATCTTATGCGGCTCTGGCAGGACACACAATTAAGACACGTGGCATTGGATCAATCAAGGATTTAACCGAATCCCAACAAGTATATTTGACATCATCGTCATAATTACTGAGATCAGGGCATATCATTTACCATCAAGCCAATGGGACACGTGGCGAGCAATCAGACATTGGCGTAATCAATTACGAAGATTTAAAGCAGTTAACATTAACTGCTCATAAGATTCGGTGTTATCCGCATTAATGGCCTAGATTTATTGTAATCAGGATCAAGGGTTCAGATGGATTGAAGGAGTGCCGACATTCCAAACAAATAATCATTAGCAAACCCTAATGATCACACCCCACTCTTATAAATAGCCAGCATCATTCCCTTGCAAAGCCCCCGGCAACAAAAGAATAAAAAAAAAAGAGAGAGACATATATACAGAGAGAGCTCCCCCCTTTGATAATCACAGAGAGAGAGAGAAGCCAAGAGAGCAACACAAGGAGGGCATTTCTTCGCCAACGCCAGGCAGATCTTCTCCGAGCCAAGACTGCGTACCGATCGTCCAAGGAGTAAGGCAGAGCGACCGTCGCTTTCCCGAGCCTCTATCGTCACCCGCCAGAATCAAAAATAAACAATTGTACTTAGACTGCTGTACCTAGGCTTTCGTCCCTAGGCTTTCTTTGTACAAGCGAGTTTGTATTGTGAGTCTAAGTTCAGTCCTCCGATAATTGTTCTGTTCTTTTACAATCAGTGGCAAACAGTATGGGACAATGTCATATCACAAAATAGTGTGCTATCCCTTGTCCTTGTTTGGTTATAGGGGTAGTCCACTGTTTCGATGATGAAATATTGGATCTTGTTACGATTGGGATTATTTTACTTTACTTGTGATTTATGACATGTTATATGTATTCAGTTATATGGCATATTCTTCCTGTATCTTGTTATGTCCCTCTGAGAATCTGGTGATCTCTCCAGGTGTGTGTTCTTGACTTCCGCGGGTATTTTAGCCGAGATCGTAATCTTCTCCAGTCCTTCGAAGATGACGTGTCTTGGATCTTTTTGCTACCTTCGCTAAATTATTTCATATATCATGTACTTCTTTTCTTTTAAATAGTTGGTAGTGGATTTGTCTTCGCCCAACATCTTGTACAATGATAATTCAATGTTGATTTATGACATATCTTTTATTTCCTTTATTTTGTGGATGAGATTAGATTACTTTTGGTTTACTGTATTTTACAGTTTATGTATACATACGAGGTTTCTATATATTGGAGTGTACTTCGTATGTATGCAGCTGGCATGACTACTTACCTAGTTCTAAGTATTTTGGAACTGGGCGTTACACATTTGGCAGCCATATTGTTTACACAGCCTAACTTCTTCATCTTCCTCCTTCCATTTTCATTTAAAGCCCTAATTTAGGAGTTCTTTCCCAAATTTCCTTCTACACTCAAATTTTCTCCAAATTGACCCAAATTGGTCTCATTCTCCTCCTCTTTGATAAGAAAAGGCTCTATTGACAAGCTTGAAGGGATTGGAGTACTAGGAGCTTGAAAGACTTTTGAATCTTGAATCCATTTTTATTGGAAATCTATCTCCCAATTGGTATGAGTTTTCTGATATTAATTTCCATCAAATTAGTGTAGATACATTCATTAGGGACCCCCATGCATTAGGTTTACCATAGAGGGGAGTTTTGACTCTTTTTTCTCTCTTTTAGAAACTTTTCTCTTTGTATTTTGACCTATTTTGGGGGAAATCCAAGAATAGAGATTTTAGGGTTTATAAATTTATTTCTTTGGGTCATGCTAGTGATTTAAAACTTGTGGGTGAGCTTTGGGTCAAATTTGAATCCATTTGGAGTGCGTATCATGGACGTGTCCAATGTGAACGCCAAGTGTTTGATAAAATGACCCCAAGAGCACCAAGTGCTCTAAATTTAGTTTTGATCCTTGTATTGGGTGTGCCTTGCTATGGGATTACAATTGATGTGATTATCTAGCAATTTGGAATGTATTTGGTGTGTTTAAATTAATATGAAGGTTTGGGAATTTGAGCCCTGTTTGATGAGTGTACTGTTACACTGCATATTTGAGTTTCAGTCCCTTGTCTTAGAGTTTTAGTCCATGCCTCACTAAGTTTTAGTACTTATCATAGATGTTATGTCCCCATTCCTAATATTGATTTGTCTTTTACCTCACTGTGCAAACATATGGTTCAGTTCATTCATCCTATTTTCAGTCTTAAAACCCCACCTTATTGTCAGTCCCTGTTTGATATATATTTTATCTCCATTCACCTAGTATTTAGTCCCTATCTCATTGTTCAACCAATTAATTCTTTAATCCATTGGTTATAAAATAGTCCATCCTTATTCTTTGAAGGTTTAATCCAGTTTCCATGTTTAGTCCATACTGAACATTAAATCAGTCAGTCACCTTACCATGTTCAGTCCATATAAGTCCTAGTTCAATCAGATCTCTCTTATTTTTTAATGTTGCATGTTCATGCTGTGGTATCATATTTTCCCTTTATGTGTATCAACCCTTTCATGAGGTATTTTACCCATCATCCATACTCGTCGAGTTCAGTACATTCCTAACTGTCCAAGCATACCCAGTCCTAATATATTACTTTGTTCAGTCTAAGGATATTTCCTTATGTTTCAGTTTCTTGTTTGTATCAGTCACTGTTTTGAGTATTCAGTCCTATATCCCTATTTCAGTCGACTGTAGAACATTGGTAGCAATTGAAAATGATATGTTGTATCTATATAAGCATGTATCAGTCATAAGTAAAGGATAGGAACTCAATTAGCATGGTTCCAAATATAGTCCAGTCCTATTTGACTTTAAGTTCAGACCAATGTCCCCATTTATGTCGAGACATCTCTTAACTAGTTGTCTCCCATTTATCTTATACATGGTTAGAAATAGATACATGATTCCCTTCATTACAGATTGGTACAATGTGTAATTCTAAGTGCCTTTGCAGTGGTTTCCACATAAGCCACATCAGGTGCAGCTAGCGTCATTTCTAAAGAGTGAGATGCTAATGAATCAGGTATTGTTTCATCTGAAACCAATGTTAGGAAGTCACCATCTGAGAAGTGTTTGTCAGTAGGGTATTGGTTGATTCTGCTTGCATAGCATCGGGGGCACTTATTGTACCAGGTGTAGCCAGAAGCCCAACAGAACACTGTGATGCTAGAGAGTGATGGTTTTGGTTGCTCAAGCGAGTGATGCAGAGGAAGGCAACTAAATACTGGTTACTGAATCAGAGTGCATAGACACTTCATGTATGTGAAAGTTTCCCTTCCCTTCATCTAGTGAAGTTAAATTATCAGCTGCACTTCGTGGGGCCATAGAACCAGGATTTGGCTCCATTATGCATAGGCTAGAGGGGAGGAGTTAGAATGTACAACAAGTTTGAGGATCACTGTATAGGTTAGGGAGACAAGTCTGGGGGAAAAACATAAAATAGTGGCAGTATCAGTAGTGTGAAGAGAGGGTATGTGTCATGGAGAGTGATGTTGAGTAGGTAGGAGCAGGGGGCTTGAGTAGCAGTCTTAGCAGCAAAAAAGGAATGATAGAAATTAGAGTGGATGTCCAGCCATTGCCTATTAGATTTATATCAGTCTTGATCATATAGGTTAGTCCTATACCCCTGTTATCAGTCAGTGAACTGATTTGGCCAGTCCTACTTTATATAGGATTTGTTACCAGTCCTATGGTACAATATATCAGTCATATACTATACACCTACCTTAGTATCAGATGGATTTTTATATAGCTCAGTCCCTATAATTGGGGTTTAGATATTTCAGTTATCTGTAAATAGAATAGAGGGTGTTAGGTGTGTGTGTTCATAATTGCTTTGAGTATTAGTTAGATGGGTTGTTTGAGTATCAGTTGGATAGTTGAGTTGGGAAACATCCTGAGTTCAGTCCATTGGTTAGCCAATATCAGTTGCAAGATTGAAAAGCCCCTTATCCACCTTTGTATCTGTATTTTCCTTTTAAGTATACATTTTGTTCTGTCATATATATCCTTCCTACTGATACCTTAGAGTATCAGTCCCATTTCTTAGTAGTATCTGTCATGTATTAAGACTTACTTAAATTCTTAGCCCATATCTTTATATGTTCAGTCCCCCTATCAAATTTCATACACTTTTACCTTAGGTATTAGTCCTTCTTATTAGTCATTAGTCATTAGTCATCCTATATCAGTTTCTTTCATATTAGCCTCTGAACTTAATGTTCAATCACTTCAAACATGTATGTCTAGTCCCTATGGGTAATCACCAACTATCTAAGTCCTTGATAGTTTCTATAGCAATATATATATATTTTATGTACATATAAGTTATGTATATCGATGGTTTGTCCTAGTAGATTAATAAGGGTTTTAGATATGGTATCTATAGCTACATTATAGATTATAAGTATATAGATATGATTAAATCTATGATTAGGATGTGGTTTGATACCATATTAGCCTAGCTAACTAGAATAGCCAAAGTTAGTCAAAAGTCTATATTTAGGCTAAACAAACTAAGTTTGACCTAAAATTGATAGATGGATTAGGGTTGACCTAGATTGACTCCTCTGACCTAGAAATGGCCTAACAACATGTAAATAACACATTTAGATTCATTGTTTACTCTAGAACACCACAAACTCTGTATATCTCACATATAGGTTTGTGTGACACCACTTTGGATATTGATCCTCATTAATTGCTTTGGACGACAGACGAATACATTCTCTGATAGTTTCCATTATTTGATTACTACTCTAATTCAAGTACTTAGAAATGTAACTTATGATTCTTGGCACTATGGTATACGGATTGGTATTGTTATTGGAACTTTAGTCATGGTATGTTACCTTAACTCATCACAATGGTATCGAATACTATCCTCATTCATATTGGATGACATTGGATAATATTGGATAATACTGGATTATTTGATAACATTGGAATAAATTGGCTTGTAACGTATCATGGTTGGATCCATCATATCAGTCGGGGCGGGAGAAATACTAGTTAGATATGTGATCATGAACTATCATCAAGTAGTATAAATCATTGGCTACTAGCTAAAATACACTTCACATATGGTTGAACTAGCCTTCAAGTAGTATAAATCATTGAATCTCCAAAGCTGATCATATATCTAATTGGTATTCCAAAACACATTGTCTATTATAGTTTCATACTTAGTTTACCAGCTACATTGCTCTATATCTGATATGGTAGTTCCTCTTCCATTACTTTCTCTCATAAATTACATTTTATAAATTATATTGCCTGTCTATTTCCATTATTCTATTGCATCAGATATGTTTTTCCTCATCGTATATAGCATCTTCTTTATCATTGCTTTATAGTTTTTGTTATTTAATTGGAACTGTTATTTGGGTTGTACTTTATTCCAATCCCGACTGGATAATATTTTTTAGAGTATGTAGAAAACTGACAACCATGACCAGAAGATTTCCTTCGGAGCCGGTGCTCGCTGAGGATGCATCTTTAGAACTGATTTTAGCTAGTATCTAGGGTTACTAGACCTTGTCTCCAATTTGTGAGATTGAGATGTCATATTTATTTCAGGACATGTATAATATTGACTTAGACTTCAAGACTTTCTGTGTTGTGACTTATGCTGCTATTAAGTTTTATCTTCATTATAATCTATCCAAATATCGTGCTTATTCTTTCCTTAGAACTTGTGATTGAGAATGTATTTCATATGTCATATTACCCCTCCGTGCGGAGATAACATGTTTATATTTCATATTGTTAGATGCTAGATATTAAGACAACCTTTACAGAGTTCTACCGCCGACACTGCGACATAGGCTGGATGCTGTCACGCACCCGTGCATCTATACCGGGTGCGAGTCATGACATATGTAACTCCCCTAACTACACCAGAAATCACAGATGAAGAAGACAATGATACATGTTCTCATTCTTCCGATTCTTCACTATGGGATAGAGATCATAACGTTTGAGCAGTATTTAAAGATGTCATCTTAGCTTACATGATATCTGGTGATCAAACAGAGGATGATGATCTTTCTGTAGAATGTTTTGAAGTCGAACCTCGGGCTCAACAGCTTGACACCCAATAGAAAATGTGGTTTGAACAATGGTAACCTCCTACTGAAGATGAAGTTGTTCAAGTTAACGTAGGTGATGCAGATCACCTAAACCGATATTTATCAGAAAGAGTTTACCTGATGAAGACAAACATTCTCTTCTTGAGCTTATCAAAGAATATATAGATGTGTTTGCTTGGAGTTATGAAGATATGTCTGGGCTTGATACACAGATAGCAATGCATCATCTTAATATACTCCCTAATGCTAAACCGATGAAGCAACAACAATGGCGGTTCCGTCCATATATGATTGAAGCTATTATGACTGAGGTAAAGAAACTCATAGACAGTGGCTTTGTCGGAAAAGAACGACATCCAGACTGGATTGCTAATATTGTCCCGGTCATAAAGAAAAATGGGAAGATTAGGATATGCATCGATTATCAGGACCTTAATCAAGCTTGTCTAATGGATGAGCCTTCTCTTCCAATCACAGATGTTATGATTGATAACACTTGCAATTTTGAACATGTCTTTCATAGATGGGTTCTCCGGTTATAATCAAATTAAAATGTTTCCATCTGATGAGAAACATCATTTCGAACACCGTTGGGGGTATACTGCTACACGATAATGTCCTTTGGTTTAAAGAATGCTGGAGCTATCAACATCCCATGTGCAAAAAATTTTGTGATCATCTGCAAAAAATGGTGGAATGCTACGTCAACGACATTGTAGTCAAAACTCGTTCAAAGGAGGATCACCTTCAAGATTTGAGAACGGTGTTTGAATTGATGTATAGGCAGCAACTGAAAATGAATCCTACATGGTCATTCTTAGAAGTCTCCAGCGGCAAATTTCTTGGATTTGTCATAACTTCAAAGCGAATACATATTGACCCTAATTAAGTTAAAGCCATCCTAGAAATAGAGCTCCCGAAGAATATTCAACAACTTTGTGGTTTACAAGGTAGGTTGACCTATATTCAAAGGTTCATTTCAAATCTGTCCGGACGATGTCGAATCTTCACTCAGTTAATGAAGGAAGGAGTCCCTTTTGTATGGGATGAAAAATGTCAACAAGCAGTCGAAGATATTAAAAGATATATCACCAATCATCCAATATTGGTGGCTCCAGTTGTAGGTAAACCATTCTTGCTATACGTTCGTGCATTGGAACATTCTCTTGATGTACTATTAGCTCAAAAGAATAATGAAGGACATGAACATGCTATTTATTATTTGAGTCGATAATGATCGGTGTAGAACATAGATATAATCTTGTTGAGAAAAAGTGTCTTACTTTATTCTTTGAAATTCAAAAGACACCACACTATATAATGGGACAAACTATCCATATTTTATTCAGAGTTAACCCTCTCAGAGTTCTCATGACTAAACCAAGTGTATTCAATTATCGCCTTGCTACTTGGGCAACATTATTATCCTCCTATGATATGGTCTATGTACCTCAGAAGGCATTCAAAGGATAAGCTCTGGCTGATTTTCTAGCTGCACACCCAATAGCAGAAACTTCCAAACTCTATGATGAAATTCCGGATTAAGTATTGGAGTTTAATACAACAACCAAAGAGTTTGTTTGGAGGATGTTCTTCCATAGAGCCTCAAGAACGGGTCCCAAAAGCAACAATATTGTAGGAGTAGGGATAATGTTGATATCTCCTGATAATATGGTCATCCATCATGGTTATTCTCTTATAAAGCCTTGTTCTAATAATGTTACGGAGTATAATGCTCTGCTCATTGGGCTCCAGCTGGCTAAACAACTAGGGTTAGATTATTTGGAAGCTTATAGTGACTCCAAGTTGATAGTCAGTCAAATTCGAGAAGAATATGAGGTTTGCCATGAAGACCTTCTTCCATATTACTAAACAACCCTTAAAATAGATGTTACTTTCTCCAGATTGTTCATTGAATATGTACCTCGTCTAGAAAATATAGAAGCCGATGTGCTAGCAGGTTTAGCTGCATCACTTGCTACCCTAGTCAATACCTAGAAGTTGATCACATTGATTGGTCGAGAATTGTTCTGTACTAAGATTAATCTGGATGCTCCCCAAAGTTATTTAGTAACAATGGATGTCGATTTCAAAGATTATATATTTTTATTTATAGAATATGCTATTTAAGGAACTCTTCTCGATGATCCAAAATAAGCTATTTTAATCAAGAGACGTTCTTTTCATTTTTTTATGACACAACTAGTAAAATATTGTGTGGAATATCTTATAATAGACTTCTTCTACGATGTTTATTTGAAGAAGAAGCCAAACAGGCCCTTCGTGAAGCTCATAATGGAACTTGTGGTGCTCATCAACCTGGTTCAAAATTGTAAGATCAGTTAAGGCATTTGTGTTATTATTGGACTACTGTGGTAGCCGATTCTATAGATTAATCAAGGAAATGTAAAGCTTGCCAAATTCATGCAAACTTCATACATCAAGCTTCAGAATTTCTACACGCAATGGTCGTATCCTGGCCTTTTGAAACATAGGAAATGGATATAATTGGACCTATTAATCCTTCATTCTCCAAGGGACATTGATTTATTCTAGCAATAATTGACTACTTTTCAACATTGGTGAAAGTTATACCACTGGTTGAAGTAGAAACGTCTAATGTCATCAGTTTCATTAAACATCATGTGATATATCGTTTCGGACTTCCCCGAAGGATTGTTCATGACAATGGCCCACAATTTGTGAGAAATAAACTCCATCGATTTTGTGAGAAAAATTAGATACAAAATGTGGCCTCTACAGCCTATAAACCCGCAGCTAATGGTTTGGCTGAAGCTTTTAACAAAACTAATATCCAGTTACTCAAGAAGTTTGTTCCATCTAATAAACATAATTGGAATAAGAAATTTGGTGAATATCTTTGGGTGACTAGTACAACATTACAGACTCACACCGGTACAACGTCGTTTTCTTTGGTATACAGAAGTGATGCAACAACTGACGACAATGATCGTCTATGGTAATAAGAATTGGAAATACTCGACGAGAAATGCTTGATGGCTCAACAACGAATTAAGTTATATCAAGCCCACATTTCTAAAGGTTTCAATAAGAAGGTAAAGGAACGAGTTTTCCATGTCGGCGACCTAGTTCTTTGAGTAAAAAAGCCTACGGTTATGACGCATAAAAGTAAAAAAAAAATTGTAGCTAAGTGGGAAGGTCTTTTGTTGTTGAATCAGTGTAGTCAAACAGAGCATATAGGCTACAGCCTAATAGAGATATGCTGATGATGCCAATTAATAACAAGTTCTTGAAGAAGTTTTATGTCTAAATCACAAGTGGACATTATCTTGTATACCCCAACTAGTTTTGTACAGTGTTTACATCTTTTTTCTGGAGTAATGAATACTTTTCATGTTAACATCTACTTTATTTTGAACCATTATTTTTATCACAACAGTTTTTGTATAAGTTATAAATAATGGGTCCTCACAAATTCCCTATCTGAACCACCTTTAATTCTTACAAAACTTCTTGTAAAAGAAATCCTCTAAACAAACTATCTAATTTATAAATGTTTGTCATTAAAGCCAAGTTATTTTGATGACATCTTATTTCAATTCCCCGGTCGGAATCAGAATAATCTATTGTGTCAAACGAATAACATGTCCATATTACCTCTGAATTATTCTACGACACTTATCTCTTATAGAGATTCATGAATTTGTTATGTCCATATTATCTCTGAGCAAATTTACTCCGAATAGAATATTCATGTCCCTATTACCTCTGAAATATTCTATACTATCGACTCTCTATAGAATTCTACAAATATGCCATGTCTATATTACCTTTGACCAGCTTTATTTTAGACATTTATCATATCCATATTACCTTTGATGAAGTTTCTGATCATCCGCTATTACTTGCATATAGTCGAATGCATCACAAGAAATAGGTTTACTTATCATATATCATGTCTATATTACCTATGGTAGTGATCAATTCCTATATCTTTTATCTATACCTAATTAGGTACACTAAGGGTACTTGAACTACCATTGTCAACAATTTCTTACTTTGTTATCTATACCTAATCAGGTACGCTAAAGATAATAGGTCGACTAAAACATCTATTATATCCATATTACCTCTGATAGTAATCAAATTTTTATATATATTTTCTATGCTTGAAGTAAGGATGTTACAGATAATAGGTCAACACAGTCATGATATTTTCCTTTGTCCATATTACCTATAGGGAAATATCAAAACTCAAATATCCCCAGCAACATCAAAAGTGTTATTTACTTACAAAATTCATTGAGGATACAGAATACTTTCATCAACTACAAAAGTAAAAAAAAAAGGATTACAATAATCTTCTTTCTATGTTGTTTCAAATAGAATGCATAATTCCCAAATGCGATCTACATCTAATGTTATGTACAACTTGGATGATGAGTCTGTATATTGAAGTCAAGACACCAAGTTGATCTTCTGCTAGAAAAATTCATGTGATCATTCTCTCTCTTTAGATCGTATGAGACATATAAGAAAAGCCTATACGGTTATTTCGTTTTCATGATATGGGAAGAGTGTAGAGAGACTGTCGACATATGCGTTTCATTAATCTTATGGATTCTTTATCACCATCAAGACAACTCGAGTGGCAATGAGGTATTTCTTTTTTTGCATCGAGTTGTTGGATTACCTTATGCGATATCTATGAGATTATTCTTGCAAACAAATCAATAGATTATTCACAACAACTTGGTAAAATAAGAAACTTATATTACTAGTGATAAAGGGTTTACAAAATATGGCTAAGGGGAAGGGCAAGAAAACCCTAAAAATCTAATAAAACTCAAAAATAGGTAAGGAGAAAAGCACTCAGAGTCACTAATCACATCTGCAAGGTCTTGAAGCATCCGCACACACGAAGAATGAAGCAGTCGAAAAAAGCATCCACTCCTTCCAGCACCATTTTATCTTCTGGACTCAAAGGAAGAGAATCAAAATTAGGTGATGCGCTTAAAGGCTTCGAAATATCAACCATGGAAAGGCCCAACACGTTTATAATCTCATGGGCCCTACAGAGCTTTATCTCATCCAGCTTCCTCTTCATCGAATTAAAATAAGGTACTGGAGTTGTGCTCATAATAGTTGACGAAAGCGACAAAGGGACTGCAGTGAGACCCACAGCAGGCAATCGTAGAGGAGTAGCTCACTTCCATTCAACGAAAGTCTTCTTGGAAGCCATTGAAGAAGCAGTACAGGAATAGTAGTTCTTTATAGCTATTATATAAAGCAATTTGATGACTCTTCGTGTCCTTCAAACGAATGCTCGGAAGATGAAAATTTCCTAGAGAAATGCAAATGTCGGTTAATTGATGGTGAACGAATGAAACTATTTAATGGAAAGATAAGTCATTATAAAAAGCCCAGTTTTCGAGGATCTATCTATAACCTATCACAAATCTAGGGTTATACGGTTAACACACAAACAAAATGTGGCATTCTGCATATCAAGTCGCATGACATGAGCCTTAAGGATATTTTTGAGAATCAAATAAAGACATATGCAGAAGACATATTGGCGCCATGCGCCTTAAATTACATGCGTCATTCAAGAATCAAATGCATGATAATCCAAGTCTCATGCAAAAAAGAATTATTAACGACATTTTGTAACAGTAGTGAACCAGTTCGTTTTAAACTTGAGGAGTTTTTCTTATGCTCCAATTTAATAGTGTCAAAGATTATTCAGATTCATCTCAATGGCAACAAAATTCAAAATCTTAGGCGACAAAAAATGACATTTTGTGATGCACTAGTTTTGGTCTGATATTGGAAAGTTTTCAAGTAAAGTTATACTGGATGCTTCTTCTGCCTAAACGAAGACTCAGTTTATGTATATGAGAACCATATGCATCTAGCTAACTAGAAGATTCTTCACATCCTGGTTTATTATTGTCATGAGAGATCTTACTTTATGGCTGCATTATATAGCCGAATTGTTATGTATCATCATGAAAGCAGTGATTCTTCAGGAGTTGAACAGAAGCTCTTGTGACAAGATTGAAATTACAGTGAAATACAAAATAAATTTTTTATTAACGAAACCATAATTACATATGATTGAGGTCTATTACATTCTAGATTTTTATTCTAAAGTTGTGGTTATATCTGATGGAGATCTATTACATTCTGGGTCTTTTCCATCATGTCCTCTATCAGTGCGAGCCCTAAGATATGAAAAATGTTGTACTGAAGGATAATGTGAAGAGGGTAAGCACTCACGAAGGTTAGGTCCTATGAACCTTATATTCTCGGAGAAGTGCCAAACTTGAGTCACATACTAGTGCTTCTACTAGCATTGGCTCTCCTCCCTGTCTTTGGTAGTATGCTTTGGCAGAAGGACAAAAAACTGGACGAGTACTCGGGACCTTCTCTGTTTGCTTGTCTCTCATGGACCCCACCGACTGCCAATACTGTCCATCATTGACAGTATTTTGATAGGGACTCAAGCCCAATCTCATCACAGATGCTATGACAGTAAAATCTGCCGGTTGTAAGCCTCATCAGATGGGTACAGACAGCTAGCTGGATTTGAGGACTGCGAAAGTCCTCCATGTAATGTGTTGAAGCATGTCGAACTAGACATGTTATGATGTCCTTCCAAGCACCATCTGAGCTTCAGTCATCTAAGGAGTATCCTGAAAATATGACAAGTTCAAGAGAAGTTAGGCGTATAAAGTTAGTTGTACTGCATAACAACAAAAGGCGCATAGGAAAGTGTGAAAATATCATGCACCTAAGAATCGCAGTAGTACTCTTGAACAGCACAATATTGACAATCTTGCCAATGTGTGCAGTATATCTTCTGTTTTTATAGTCCACCTTTCTATAAAGTGTAACTATGTACTATGAAGACATGTTTGTTCAGAATAGGATTAAAGTGGAAATTGTTGCTATAAGACTTCATGTGAAAAGAAGGGATAAAAAAGATGAAGAATACTTCAGGAAATATTATCTTTCGAAGATCAATCTTTTTTTCGACTTCTGGCATACCCAAAGAGCAGAGTTCTCAGCAAAGTGATGCTCAATGCCCTCACAAGTTTGCAAAAGTTCAGTGGAGTGTTAATCAAGAAAAGCATGGTTAAATGTGATGATGACAAATCCAGTCAAAGTCATGTCCTATTTATAGGGACGAAGACTCGCTATGTGGCGAGGTACTATGCGACTTGATCTGGACGAAGAGATCAGCTTAGCATTAATTGTCGCATGATTTTCTGTTCCCAAAATCGTAGGTGACAATTGACTTAGCCTCGATCAAAGTAATTGCCAGAAATGGCCACCACAAATTTCAAAGACAGTTCAGATTTATAAGAATTCAATCAAAGCAAATGACAGTGCGGCAGGTGATCTGATGCATCTAAAACTTTATGTGTTAGAATTCTCTCTCTCATGCTTCTTATTCAAAGTATTTTAAAACTTGTTCAAGTTTTAAAAACTTTGAAGGGGGTCATGTAGAAGAATGAAAAAAACTAAAAAAAGGTACATAGACGTCATGCGCCTACAAATATGAAGTTCCTAAGTCAAAAGCTATTAGTCAAAAGACTTAGAATTTCTAAAAGACACATTGTCTAAAGATGGGCCAGAGAGATGCATGGTGCATTCAGATGCATGATGTGCTTTTGTCTATTCTATGAATCGACAAATCTCGGGCAGTGTGCAGTATTTAGATTACGAAGCAGATGTTAGTAATTTTGTCATTCCTATCATTACAGTTTGCCAACTGTGAAGGAAGCTGTTGTATGCGTCTACTTCCATATCAGTATTTTGCAGTATATAATTTAAAAGCTATGCCTTCAAGTGTTGCGTGATCCACACTAAACAGATCGTGTGCGGACATGGCAGTATTTTGTGCAGCAAGTCTCAAAATACGTGGCAAGTTATACATAATTTTTGGGCAGGTTCACTTCCCACTAACCCCAAGTCTCAAAATACGTGTCTATCTAATTTAATGTATCTCTGAGGCAGAAGCCAGTGTATTTTTTGCAGATATGCACATGACTAGTCCAGTGAAAAAGCAATAAATAGAGGACAGTTTCTTCCTCGCAATAGAATACACACACAGAGAGCACATGCATAAGAAGAGACTACGTATACTACTTCTTTTCTAAAAAAAAATTAGAGAGAAAGAGAGACCTTTTAATGATAAAGTTTACCTTGCAATCGAGAGTTCGTCAACAACCAAGCTTCAACAACTTCTGCATCAGATCGTCAATGGAGTAAAGAAGTCGAAGTAACTTAATCCCGATCGCCCCAATCCCGAGATTTTATTGTGCTCGGAATTGTTTTTTAAGATTCTTGTTGTACTTCTTTTTACAATATTAAAAAAGATCCTATATTTTTTGGACTATTTTTATGTTGAAACATAATGAAAAAGCTTAGAAATGCTACTTTTAACTTATAAACATGTTTTGAGTAAAATAATAATAATATGAAATTGATATAGCACAATAACACAACTTTTGTATCTCCATTCTCATATCACCATTTCTTATAAATTTATTTATAAAAAGATATCATATAGCATCGTAAATCCTCATCATATTTGTATTGTCATTTCTCCCCCTTTGTCATTTAATCATAAAGAAGTATAAGCTCTCCCAAAATGAATGACGAAGATGCATGGAAAAGAGCATACACAAAGAGATTTACCGAGGGTATATAAAAATAGTTTTGTCGTAGTATAATAAGTAAGATCAAGAGCATTTAGTTTGATATATTCGCAGGCATAAGCAAAGAAACTTATAAAGTGAAGCACAAAAAAATATGATCATAGATAATAAAAGTTCATAGAAATCGTGTAGTACATTCATCTAAAATAACATAGTCCAAATAAAAATATGTCTCGTGCAATAATATGAAATAAACTGACATAAAACCCCCAAAAAAACTATCACCAAAATAATCATAACATGACAACGTCTACAAGCCATCACCATCGACGGGATCATCAGTTAGGTGGTGACCATCAAAGTATACTGCCGTCGGATCAAAGTACTGCTGAACAAAAGGGTCATCGATCCTGTAGCATGAGCGAGAAGGATTACGAACTACTGAAAAGGGTGTAACAGGATGATGGGCGTATCTATATTGAAGATCTACTACAGAATTGTCCAAGGAATGGGCCTGCATGGTAGTGCAATAATCCTGATCGTGGAGACGAGTGATGAACATGGTGCTATGCTCACGGAACTAAGCATCTATCATCTTGCTTTGCAGTCAGAACTGCTCACGAAACATCTCTTGGATAGAATCAAGGTAGTAGAAGGAGCTTTAGAATTAGATGAGGATGCATCTTCATCAAAAGAGGAAGGATAAATAGGGTTGGTCCTACGGGCTTTGGCTAGGTAAACTAGCTAAGTGATAATAGTGGGCTCCTCTATAGGGATATGGAAACGATAAAAAATAAGGGGCCGATACATAGCATAAAGAAGTTGGAGCCTAGCCTCGCGATAGTTGACCATTTGTTTGATGATGGTCATTGGAAGGATAAAGGGAAAGGAAGCATAGAAATGATACATAATTGACATCTTAAGAAAAGAAACCTCATTAGTAGCGTATTTTTTGGTAGAATGGCTGAAAAAATAATTCGACGGAGTTTATGGAAGTATTGGTTCAAGTAATAGACATGGAACTTTTCAGAGGGATAAGGATGGGGGGCACATAAGATTTCTCGAAAGGAGTCAATGTTCATGCCCTCTCCAAAATCATGTTTAGTGATACTAACTTGGGCTTCAACCTCATTTGGAATTTCGAGGATTTTGCCCAAAGATTTATCACAAACTCAATTTTATTCCGCCTGACCTTGAGAAAATAGTGCCATTATCATAAGATAAATTACAGTAAAACATTCTAATGGCATTGAGATAAATAGGTTCCTAGTAGAAACTTTGTTAACAAGATAAAATTTGGCAAACATGGTTTTATATTCATGAAAAATAGTGAAGTTTATTGGCCTTCCACGATATTTGTTTCTCTCCATAAAATCACTAAACCAAGTATTAGAATTATCGAGAGATGTGAAGACAAAATCGTCATATTCTTTCGAATTTGGCATAGAGGGAGAGAATGGTGGCATAGAGGGAGAGAATGGTGAGTGTTGTGTGTCCTCATGAGAGGGACTCGAAAATGAGGCTTCTCCTACTTTCCTCATATTTTAAGATAATTTAGAAGCCATTGAAGAATAGAAAGGAGAGGAGAGATATACCTCAAAATTAATTGATAGAAGAGTGAAGAAACTTGTGAAGAGCCTAGATCCAACAGCTTAAGATGAGAGAGTCTTGAAGGAGGAAGAACATGGAACTAAGATTAGGGTTTTTGAGGAAGGGGGCCGTGTTCGGCTTGGGGAAGATAAGGGTTTTAAGGGTTTAAATTTGTGAAACTGAGAGCTTCTGCTCTTCTGGAACTAGGCCAACCGATTTCGATCCAAACTTGGTTAGGGACCAAACTCGATCCGATTTATGTCCCCTTGCTCCTAGAATGGGCCGGGTTATGCTAGATTATTGGTTATAAATATCAAGTTTTTAAAATATGGGAATAAAAGATAGATTTTTGAAATATGTACTGTAAAAAGTTTAACCAACAAAAATCTTAATCAAGTATATATATATATATATATATATATATATATATATATATATATATATATATATATACACATTAAACAAACATATCAATTATAATTGAAAAACTTTTAAAACCTATTGTCACAAGAAATTTGAAAATAATTAACAACATGTAGAGAGTTATGCATTCAAAAATGTACAGTCGTGAAACATTTAAAATGTGTAAACGTGACATGTATAGAATCAGGAAATTAATATCAGAGTGATGATATTATATTTTAGAAATATTTAAAAGATTCCTTGTACATTGTTTCTTAGTAAAGTCTCAAAAATCGTGGGGGAGTTGTAGAGGCCGGATCCCAACGAGCGATTGTTTGAAGACACTTAAGTACCTTGTCGCTTAAGCTATTTATACTTTAGTGACAAAATAGCCCTTTTGACTTGTATCCACAATAATTTTGATCTTTAGGGAGCTTGGATTTAAAAGAATTTTTGATAAATTTCTTTATGTAAAATCAAAATATGATCATAGTAATTAAGCAATATGGAGTTACACAGTCATAAAAATTGTTAACGCTGAATAAATGTAAAGTAATTATTTTAGCTTGTTACGGAATGACTTCTAATAGTCATATTTATATTGGTGCAATTGCCTTGAGTATGACCTTGGTAGCTTTGAAATCACCAACATATTCCTTGGTACTACGTCTTGATGCAGAATATTCCACATACATGATTAGGTAAAGTTTTTGGTATCCCAAATTTGGATCCATAGTGATTAGCTTTAGGAACCTAAATAAACATGTTCATATTTACCATTTGTCTAACCTTCCATATACGTGAAGTATGTCCTTTAAATCTGCAATAATGGCATGTGACATGACTGTTTATGTGTAAAACATGTGCATGGTTGTGATAGACATGAGCAATCTTTCATGGTTTAGTGTAGATGAAAGCGTGATTGTATAGATTTCTAGTTTTCTTGTCACACTTTTGAGAGATTCTCTTGTTAGTGACTCTTTGTTACATCATGTGTCGTGCGTGTTTGGTGCTTGATTGAGCATTAGGTTGAATAGCCTGCTTTTTCCAATCTAATCTCTAACCGTTTAAAGCTATTATATAGATCATCATATTTAGTAGTAGATCATTAATGCTAAGTGAGGCATTAGAGTTCTTTTTTCCTTTTTTAGTTTTAATTCCTCCTTAAGTTTAGCATTCTCTTGATTGCTTTTATCAAAGCAGTCAAGTGCTTCTTGCAGGATAAGCTCAAGTTTGGAAGTCTCAACAGAGTTGTCAGGACAAGAATTGTCTTTAGCTTCATTTAGTAAAAAACTAAGCTTTTTATTCTTAAGCTGGTAAGATTTAGTATCTACCACCTCCGTTTTTCGTTATAGGTATTTTCAGTATACGTGTACGGAATTCCGACCCGTAAACAGACTTGTCTAGCCTAATCTTGCATGACTTGGTTTATTTTGGTTTATCTTGACTTGGGTTCGGCTTGGGTTGGTTTGTTTTGGTTTAGGGTGGTTCATCATGAACCCAAACCCCTACCTACCACCATCTTTATTTAAAACCCACCAACCCTTTCTATCTTTTCATTACTTCTTACTTTTCATTTACTCTTCTTCTTCCTCATAACTCTCTCCACCTATCAAGAGAGAGGCTTAGGCAAGTGCAGCTTGCTTCATGGAGGAACTCCATTTTGTTGTTCCATTGTCTTTCTCACGAGATTCTAAGACACTTTAGTACTTAGCATTTTCCATTTCCATGGTTTATTTCTTGTAGATCTAAGTTTGTTACATTTTTAGATTTCTTGGGTTTTGATCTATCAAACTTTCTTATTTTCAAGTTTTGGTTGTTCCATGTTGTAGAAAATTTTGTTCTACCCCATTTTGACCTATGGAAGTCCCACTTTTGGCTTAGATTGAAGGTTTCATGGAATTTGGAGTTCTGGAGATTCCATACGCCCACGTTTATACGTTCTCGCATAATATCAAGCTCTACGTCCATGTTTATATGTGCTCGCATAATATCAAGCTCTACACCCACGTTTATACGTGCTCGCATAATATCAAGCTCTACACCCACGTTTATTCGTGTCAGCACGAATCTGTTTTACGCGTAAAACAAGTCTACACTGCCTTGGCGTAAAACAAGTTTTACACATAACTGTACTTCACTCATGCGTACTCTTTTATGTATACTCTTTTACGCGTATTCCTTCACGCATACTTTTTATGCGCGTACTCTTTTACGAGTATTCCTTCGCGCGTACTCCTTTACGCTTATTCCTTTACGTGTACTCTTTTACGCGTACTTCTTTTATGCATACTTCTTTGGCATACTCCCCTTGGCGTACTTCTTTGGCGTACTCCCCTGTCCATAGGCTTCTTAGCACTAGCGTATCTTACCCCTTGCCTGGAGCAGTATGGCCCTGGCATCCAATGCCCTAGATTCACCTTTATTAGGCACGTGGCACCCATTATTGACATGAACTCGATGTAATCATGATATGTCAATATTGTAATAATAATATGTACACGGCATGATTTTGTGACAACTCATGATAGGGGCCCGTCGTAGTGCACTCCTAACGAGTAACAAGTACAAGTAACATGACATGATGGTGACCCGTTGTGGTGCACCCCTGACATGTAATGCTGACATAAACTCATGAACACCGTTGCGACGGTTATCATGACCTGCTAAGTAATCTTGACATGTAACCTTGAACGCTGTTGCGACGACTAACTTGACATGCTAAGAACATTCTCGTCTTGACACCGTGGGTGATTGCTTTGGACCATATCTGTAAAAGCTACTAGTCTAGTGTTGTCTTGCATCATGTCTAGGACATAAGTCCCTGGTTACCACAGTCAGGAATTTATACTGAATTTGACTAAGGTTAATGACTAGATTAATCAAGTAGTTCATTCTAAGGGAGATTTCCCCAGTTACAGGCGATCCCGTTATCCCGGCTACACCTGATGGACTTGTAGCCTGCCGTCGAATAGGGCACATTTCCAGTCCACTGTCATATGGGACACACTCATGAAACAAGTACAAGGCATACTGTTATGTGTTGCACTCTAAGCCATCTAATAATTCTGGATAACTTTGGTAATCAATCTTGCCTGGATATCCTGGATAGCTGTAGGGCCTGTGAATGCGGGAACATCTAATTGTATCTTGCTAGTAACTAGGCTTGTGATAACCCCAGCTAGTTAAAGTATCAAGCCGTACTCATTGCTTGGTCGTGATTGATTGGATGGAGTCTAGTATAGTCTAGCCTTGTCCTGATCCTGTACAAGATTGTTACATGACCTGATTGCTTGTGTTTTACTTTATCGATAAATGGTAGAAAACTAAGTTTCGTTCAGATAAAAGGGTTACAACCCCGGTCCTTGTTTGGTTTAAGGTTGTAACTTGGTTATCTGAAAAGTCCCATGGTTACCTTATCGTATATCATCATGACTTTTCCAGTCTTTATTATAATTGTGTTTTGCGCTAATTGTTGGTTTGAGTTCTTGAGTGAAGCCTTCCTTATGGCACTTGCACTTTTTGGGGTCTGACCCAGCTGGTTTTGTATGGCCAGATTTCGGAGTAGGACTCGAGGATCTTCCAGCCCTCCAGCCAGATGGTGAACACTAGGTGCAACCCTGGCAACGAGTGGGTTTTATTTTGCTCTCCCACTCCATTATAAATTATTCTTTTGAGGCGTTTAGCCGCCGAGCAAGTATTAGCTCGTTTGCAACTTTACTCATTGTCTGCCTACGGGCTGTAACATGATTGACAAATCCTAGGATTGATCATGTATGACTTAAACTCTTGCTGGTCTTCGTATTTTGTATGACTAGCTTCATGATCATCTGAATATGTAATGTATGGGACGCCTTACTTTGTATGTCTAATGATCTACCATCTTTTTAAATTTACTTGTTTGCTTGAGATTGAGACACTAGGCTTGTTCTTGACCTTAAGAGACTATTGGCTTGTAGTTAAACCCTCATGTATCTAGACAACCGTGACCGTATATCGAGGTGAAATTCACTTTAATATACGTAGCTGGTTGTGTCTGCCCCCCGTTCTCCAGTATTCTGGTTGTGGGGCATGACACGGTTTAAGTGGTGGCCCATGCAGGTCTTAAAAATCAAGATATGTAAGGGTTTCACGAAGTAGATGTCTCAATCAGTACTCGCCTTTGATCTTTACTCGTATCTTCTAATATTTCCAAAATCTTGTTCTGACCACATGCTTATATCCTTGATCTATCATGGTCCTTCCTTATTGTTCCCCATATCATTTCTTCTGTGGCATTGTTTTTGGTCCTACCGATCAGCAAGGCAGAGCACCTTCAGTGAACCAGCAGCAACCTGGAGACCAAGCCCAGCACTCAGAGGTAGCCTCCAGAGTCATGCCTACAGGGGCTCAAGAGCTCCCATTCAGCCAGTCCAGCCTGCAGAACCTGACAATGGAACCCTGGTGGAACTCATCAGGGAATTGCTTGCATCTCAAGATCATCGAGGTGACGCCCTGCACCAGACAGTGCAAGATGCTATGGGTAGAGTTGGTTACCAAGGGAACAACAAGATGCGTGGCTCCAGGACATCAAGATTATCTTGGATGCAGCCAAGACTCCAGAAGGAGAGAAGGTAGTTGTAGCACGCCTACAGTTATTGGACTTAGCCCACAGCTTGTGGGCGATGCAAGCAGTTGGGTTGGCAACGCCTGTCCCATGGGCGGTATTCAGTGACAAGTTTCAGATCAAGTACTTCAATGCTGTAGCTCGGTACGACCTACATACGAGGTTCACCAATTTGAGGTAGATGAACAGGACGGTCGACGGTTGTGTGGCCGAGTTTTTAAGACTAAGTCGGTTTGCTCCAACCTTGGTGGCGACCGAATTGGACCGAGCCCAGCGGTTCCAGCAGGTACTCCAATAAGAGATTATTCTAGCTGTGGAGCAGTTCGAGCACCAGACATTTGATGCCGTCTTTCGAACAACGAAGAGGCATGAGTATACTTCTCAGAGGATAGTGGACCGAACTGGAGGTCGGAAGAGGTCCCATGGGCAAATGTCCCATTCATCAATTCCAGCCCCGGCAGCTAGGGCTTCAAATATATGAACTCCGAGGAGGGACGCCTCAGTTACGTCGGTTCACCATTCAACCCTGACATATCCTCAGCAGCAGAAGCAGAAGCAGTCTTCCGCAATGGGTTGCTCTCATTATGGGAAGCCCGGTCACGTTGTTTCAGACTATCGTAAAGCACAGGGATTGTGCTTGGCTTGTGGGGCATCGAATCATATGATAGGGTCCTGTTCGCACAGGGCCAGTTCATCATCATCAAACCTAACCAGTCCATCGGTTAGGATTCCAGTACCAGTGCAGCAGCAGTACCAGCCTCCGAGGCCATTGTCGCCTCAAGCCCAAGCTTTCCAGCAGTAAAGGCCGTAACAGTATGCCCAGTCCCAAGCTCAGAACCAGTTCAGGCAGAGAGGTTTCCAGCAGAGGGGACCAGCACCAAGAGGACAAGGTCAGGCTATGGCTCTGACGGTAGAAGAAGAGTTAGCTTCAGGTGAGGTGGTGGCAGGTACCATTCTCGTCAACTCTTTTTCTGCATCAGTATTATTTGATTCTGGAGCATCGCATTCATTCATGTCTGTACGATTTGTAACACGGATAGGACTGGAGCCCGAGTCCTTATCAGTGAGGCTCAATATACTTACTGGTAACGGTCTTGTGGATATAGATAGAGTCTTTCCTTCGTGTCGGATCGTAGTTGGCGGTAGAGAGTTTTCCGTTAGATTAATAGAATTTCCGATGGCCGACTATGATGTGGTCCTAGGAATGGATTGGTTGAGGGACCAGTATGCTAGAATAGATTGCCATATCAGCAAGATTATTTTTAGTATTCCTGGTGAGCCAGAGTTTTTATTTTTTGAGACGGAGTAGAACCTTCTCCCCCGGTCATGTGGATGGCAGTTGCAGCGGCGGTTCAGTTTTCTAAAGTAGTTGAAGAGTTTTCCGATGTGTTTTCCGAAGAGCTTTCGAGCATGCCCCCAGAGAGAGAGATAGAGTTCACCATTGATTTGCTTTCGGGGACAGCACCAGTATCAGAAAGAGTCTACATAATGGCACCCTCCGAATTAGAGATCTTTTACAAGATGATTGAAGAACTTTGAACCAAAGGATTCATTCGTGCTAGTATATCGCCTTGGGGAGCCCCGATGCTCCTAGTAAAGAAGAAGGATGGTAAGTTAATATTATGTGTTGATTATCGTACCTTGAACTCTGTAACAATCAAGAATAGGTATCCTTTACCAAGGATAGATGATTTGTTTGATCAGCTCAGGAGAGCAACAATATTTTCGAAGACTAACTTGCGGTTAGGTTACCATCAGATCAGAGTCAGAGAGCAAGACATCTCGAAGACAGCATTCAGATCTAGATATGGACATTGGGAGTTCCTTGTTATGCCATTTGGAGCGACCAATGTGCCAGCCGTATTCATGGACCTCATGAATCATATTTTCATGCCTTATTTGGACTAGTTTGTGATAGTGTTTATAGATGATATTCTGGTCTATAGCAAGAATGAGTTAGAGCATGAGCAGCAACTTCGTGTAGTTCTTCAGATTCTTAGAGAGCACCAGTCATACGCAAAGTTTAGTAAGTGTGAGTTTTGGCTGGATCATATCTCATACCTAGGGCATATCATCACCAGGGGTGGAGTGGAAGTGGACCCCCAGAAGACAGTTGCCATAGAGACGTGGCCAGTACCCTGAACCGTAGCAAAAGTACGGAGTTTCCTAGGATTGGCTGGTTATTACCGACAATTTGTGCCAGACTTCGCTCGGATTTCAGCACCACTGACGCAGTTGACTCGCAAGGATATACAGTTTGCTTGGACAGCAGAGTGTCAGAGTTCATTTGAGAAGTTAAAGCAAGGATTGATAATGACACCCATTCTCATGCTTCCAGATGGGACAGGAGGATTTTTAGTCTATTGTGATGCTTCTGGTAAGGGATTGGAATGTGTCTTGATGCAGCATGATAAGGTAGTAGCTTATGCATCACGGCAGCATCGTGATCTTGAGAGGAATTACCCAACTCACGATTTGAAGTTAGCAGCGGTAGTTTTTGTGCTTAAGTTATGGAGGAATTATTTGTATGGAGATCAGGTGGAGATTTTCACCGACCACAAGAGACTTAAGTATGTGTTTATCCAGAAGGATCTTAACATACGTCAGAGGAGATGGCTAGAGCTACTTGTGGATTATGAAATCAACCTGCAGTATCATCCTGGGAAGACCAACGTTGTTGTAGATGCATTGAGCAGAATAGCCGGAGTTTATTTTCTAACAGCACAACCAGAGTTGTTAGCATATCTTCAGAAGATGGATATTGAAGTTGTTCTTCCTACCAATGTAGCATTGATGGCCAGCATACAAGTTCAGTCCAGCATAGTTGAGAGGGTTAAGTTAGCTCAGTCAACAGATTCTAAGCTTCAGCGGCTCAGAGCAGAATGTGTAGCAGGACGAAGACCAGAGTTATGTATTCATGAAGACGGTACACTTCGACATGGAAGGCGTCTTTGTGCACCCAGTGGTGACATCAGACAGGAGATCATGACAGAGGCTCACAGTTTGCAGTATTCGATTCATCTCGGCAGTACGAAGATGTATCGTGATGTCCGTCAGTATTTCTGGTGGAATGGCATGAAGAGGGAGATGTCCCGGTTTGTCTCTCGTTGTTTGGTTTGTCAGCAAGTTAAAGCCGAGCATTAGAGACCAGTTGGACTTCTTCAACCTTTACCGACCCCGGAATAGAAATGGGAGCACATTACCATCGATTTTGTAACTGGATTACCTAGATCTCCAGCTGGGAGGGATGCTATCTGTGTTATAATTGACAAACTCACCAAGGTAGCTCATTTTATCCCTTTCAGAATCGGTCAGTCGACGGATCAGCTTGGAGAGATGTACCTCAGGCAGATAGTCAGATTGCATGGAGTGCCAGTTAGTATCATATCAGACATAGATTCAAGATTTACATCACACTTTTGGTGGAGTCTCCAAGGGAGCTTGGGGATTCGTCTCAAGTTCAGTTCAGCTTATTGTCCGCAGACAGATGGTCAGTCAGAAAGCACAATTCAAACTCTTGAAGATATGTTAAGATCATGTACACTTGACTTCGGTGGTTCGTGGGAAGATCACTTGCACCTAGTGGAGTTCTCGTACAACAACAGTTTCCAGGCTAGTATCCAGATGGCACCCTTTGATGCCTTGTACGGCAAGAAGTGCAGATCTCCTTTAGCTTAGGATGATATAGGTGAGAGGTAAATACTTGGACCAGAGATGGTAACGCAGACTATCGAGGTGGTCAGACAAGTCAGAGATCATCTTCGAGTTGCACAAGATCGCCAGCGTCATTGGGCCGACTCCCATCGGCGTCCCCTTGAATTTTTTATCGGCGACCATGTATTCCTTAGGATCTCGCCTACCCATGGCATCATTCGTTTTGGCATACGGGGAAAGCTTAGTCCTAGGTATATAGGGCCTTCGACATTCTAGAGCGGGTAGGTGATGTGTCCTATCGTCTCGCTCTTCCGCCGTCGTTACGTGAGGTACATGATATATTCCATGTATCCCAATTACGGCAGTATATCCCGGATCCGAGTCATGTCCTTGAACATTCGGAATTGGTTGTGGGTACCAACCTTTCGTATGAGGAGAGACCCGTATCCATATTGGACCGAAGAGAGAAGATACTCAAGAACAAGACTATCAAGTTAGTCCGTGTTGCTTGGGGTCATCACTCTTTGGGTGAGTCAACGTGGGAGCGTGAGGATGATATCCGATCGCGATATCCCGACCTGCTTGACTCGTTAGGTATAATGTCTTCTTATACCTTATGCCTGCAACTTCATTGTTTGCATGAATTACTACTTGATTGATTGCTTAGTTATAACTTGCCTGTAACTAGTATAGCTTGCTCGACATCTCTAGCCTCTTGATTAAATTTTGAGGAGGAAATTCTTTTAAGGTGGGTAGAGTTGTCACCTTCATTTTTCGTTATATGTATTTTCAATATACGTGTACAGAATTTTGATCCATAATCAGACTTGTCTAGCTTAATCTTGCATGACTTGGTTTATTTTGGTTTATCTTGACTTGGGTTCGGCTTGGGTTGGTTTGTTTTGGTTTAGGGTGATTCATCATGAACCCAACCCCCTACCTACCACCATCTTTATTTAAAACCCACCAACCCTTTCTCTCTCTTCATTACTTCTTACTTGTCACTTACTCTTCTTCTTTCTCATAACTCTCTCCACCTACCAAGAGAGAGGCTTAGGCAAGTGTAAGTTGCTTCATGGAGGAACTCCATTTTGTTGTTCCATTGTCTTCCTCACAAGATTCTAAGAAACTTTAGTACTTAGCATTTTCCATTTCCATGTTTTATTTCTTATAGATCTAAATTTGTTGCATTTTCAGATTTTTTGGGTTTTGATCTATCAAACTTTCTTATTTTTAAGTTTTGGTTGTTCCATGTTATAGAGAATTTCATTCTACCCCATTTTGACCTATGGAAGTCCAATTTTTGGCTTAGATTGAAGGTTTCATGAAGTTTGGAGTTCTCGAGATTCCATAGGCCCATGTTTATACGTGCTCGCATAATATCAAGCTCTATGCCCACGTTTATACGTGCTCGCGTAATATCAAGCTCTATGCCCATATTTATACCTGCTCGCATAATATCAAGCTCTACGCCCACGTTTATTCGTGTCAGCGTGAATCTGTTTTACGCGTAAAACAAGTCTACACAGCCTTGGCATAAAACAAGTTTTACGCATAACTGTACTTCATTTATGCGTACTCTTTTACGCGTACTCTTTTACGCGTATTCCTTCACGCGTACTTTTTATACACGTACTCTTTTACGAGTATTCCTTCGTACGTACTCCTTTACGCGTATTCCTTCACGCGTACTCTTTTACGCGTATTCTTTACACGTACTTCCTTTATGCATACTTCTTTGGCGTACTCCCCTTGGCGTACTCTTTTGGCGTACTCCCCTGCCCGAAGGCTTCTTAGAACTAGCGTATCTTACCCCCTTGCCCGGCGCAGTATGGCCCTGGCATCCAATGCCCTAGATTCACCTTTATTGGGCACGTGGCACCCCTTATTGACATGAACTCGATGTAATCATGATATGTCAATATTGTAATGATAATTTGTACACGGCATGATTTTGTGACAACTCATGATAGGGGCCCGTCGTAGCGCACTCCTAACGATTAACAAGTACAAGTAACATGACATGATGGTGACCCGCTGTGGTGCACCCCTAACAAGTAATCCTGACATGAACTCATGAACACCGTTGCGATGGTTATCTTGACCTGCTAAGTAATCTTGACATGTAACCTTGAACGCTGTTGCGAAGGCTAACTTGACATGCTAAAAACATTCTCGTCTTGACACCGTGAGTGATTGCTTTGGACCTTGTCTATAAAAGCTACTAGTCTAGTCTCGTCTTACATCATGTCTAGGACATGAGTCCCAGGTTACCACGGTCATAGATTCATACTGAATTTGACTAAGATTAATGACTAGATTAATCAAGTGGTTCATTCTAAGGGAGATTTCCCCAGTTACAGGCGATCCCGTTATCCCGGCCACACCTGATAGACTTGTAGCCTGCCGTCGAGTAGGACACATTTGCAGTCCACAGTCATATGGGACACACTAATGAAATAAGTACAAAGCATACTGTTATGTGTGGCACTCTAAGCCATCTAATAATTCTGGATAACTTTGGTAATCAACCTTGCCTGGAAAACATGGATAGCAGCAGGGCCTATGACTGCGGGAACATCTCATTGCATCTTGCTAGTAACTAGGCTTGTGATAACCCCAGCTAGTTAAAGTATCAAGCCGTACTCATTGCTTGGCCGTGATTGATTGGATGGAGTCCAGCACAGTCTAGTCTTGTCCTGATCCTGTACAAGATTGTTACACGACCTGGTTGCTTGTGTTTTACTTTATCGATAAATAGTAAAAAACCAAGTTCCGTTCAGATGAAAGGGTTACAACCCCGGTCCTTGTTTGGTTTAAGGGTTGTAACTTGGTTATCTGAATAGTCCCATGGTTATCTTATCGTATATCATCATGATTTTCCCAGTCTTTATTATAATTGTGTTTTGTGCTAATTGTTGGTTTGAGTTCTTGAGTGAAGCCTCCCTAGTGGCAATTGCTCTTTCTGGGGTCTGACCCAGCTGGTTTTGTATGGCCAGATTTCGAAGTAGGACTCGAGGATCTTCCAGCCCTCCATCCAGATGGTGAACACTAGGCAGAACCCTGGCAACGAGTGGGCTTTATTTTGCTCTCCCACTCCATTATAAATTATTCTTTTGAGGCATTTAGCCGCCGAGCAAGTGTTAGCTCGTTTGCAACTTTACTCACTGTCTGCCTACGGGCTGTAACATGATTGACAAATCCTAGGGTTGATCATGTATGACTTAAACTCTTGCTATTCTTCGCATTTTGTATGACTAGCTTCATAATCATCTGAATATGTAATGTATGGGATGCCTTACTTTGTATGTCTGATGATCTACCATCTTGTTACATTTACTTGTTTGCTTGAGAATGAGACACTAGGCTTGTTCTTGACCATAAGAGACTATTGGCTTGTAGTTAAACCCTCATGTAACTAGACAGCCGAGACCGTATATCGAGGTGGAATTCACTTTAATATACGTCGCTGGCTGTGTCTGCCCCCCGCTCTCCAGTATTCTGGTAGTGGGGCGTGACAGTATCTTTCCTAGCTTGTTTGTAATTATTTCAAAGATTATAGTAATCTTTAAATAGATCATTAAAGCATTAGAAAATTCATCATAAGAATACTCTTTGTGTGATTATTCATCATTTACTTCGCTTACCATTAAGCATAAGTTTGTAGCATGTCGAGGGTTTTTTGCTTTCTTGTTGCTGCCATTATTCTCGCACAGAATATTGCATTCTATTCTAGGCTGATTTCTTTTTCATTTGGGTACATGCATGCAGCATTATAGGGTTCTTCTTGTCACGTCTCGACTCTAGAGAATTGATAGTCGTCTCCTGGACGTAATGTCGTGCGAGCCTAGGTTACGCTCACACAAGGCACATTTATAAGGTTATTCGAAAAAGAACAGCAAAGAGAGTATGCAGAAATTGAACAACACATTTCATATAAAAGAAAACTTGTCTATCATTGATAATAACTTTTTTAGAAGACTCGATTACAAAAGGTGTCACATGGGCTAACAAACTGACTCATATGAGATAGTCGTTCCATACATTTACATCCTTTTATACATAAGCAACAAACACACTCATGGACCTGGGATCAAAGAGAGTTGATGCGGCATGGGTCTTGATCAGAGTATTCAAAAGGTTAGAGATTTTCTCTTGAACGCTAGCAAGACTTCAAAATGTTCCAAGCATCGCCTTTGTAGAAGCAAGAAAAATCTCAGCCGACAATATCCCTCCACCACAGCACAAATAATACAAACTGTGCAGACAGAGTGTGAAAAAGACAAAACAGAAGATTTAGAAGAAAGTTCTTTTATTATCACATCTATAAAGGTCTAGTACCGATTCATGAAGGCTACATATAAAGGACCAACCCTATTCTTCTACAAAGAATCGATTACAGATTCAGCAAAGCCTAGAGGAGTCTACAAGGGATTTAGTCATCGTCAAAGCACAGCCCCCTTTCTTCGTGGTACACATACTAGAAGACTGATCTCCATTGAAGCGTATTCTGACTTTCTTATGGGTACAACCTCCAAAAGCGCATCAGCTACACGGTTGAAGCAAGCAACTTTCTTAAACAGCAATTGGCCCGGGTTTCCAGAAGGCGCGGAGGGTCTCAAAGCCCAGAATGGGCAGGGCAGAGGACAACCTTTGGCTCTCCAGGTTGGCCATTCATCCACAAGCTAGCCATCAGGACCTCGAAGACCTCCAAGGTGTCGCCCAGGTTTGAACTCCTCATGAGAAGCATTTCAGTACGTTTCGAGGCTCATCAACAGTTCTTCTATGAAGGCATATCCCCTTAGAACGAAGGAATCCTCAACCAAAATCCGACTTAGGCAAGGCCAACAGCCACACGAAGCTAAGTCTGGATCTACCATAGTGTTGAAGGATAAAAAGAAGAAGACGTGACTCTTCGGAAGAAACTCCCGCTTTATATAGGGCGGGAGTGGTCCAAAACGCAGGTCACACGACCGACAGTCAAAGTTCCCACATTAATGGGATGAACCTAGGACTCAGCATGATGAACCTCATTAAATAAAGTTCATTCGACTAAGTCCTAGACTATCCTAGGATCCCTTAAAATTCCCCAAGTAATGGTGGCAATTAAAAGAGAGTCTTTTATTAAGGAGCGGTCATTCAGTGCTCTTTAAAAAAAGACTTCAAAGCCAATGCCTTCAATCTAGAGGCGCAGCTATATTCCTGTGCCAACCTCAGACGCAGACTGGTGATGTTTTCATGCCACCTCAACTCCAACGGTGCAGCACTATGTTCCGATCCAGAAGCTCAACTATATTTCGTCAGAGACATGGGAGATACCATTGCATCCAACACAAGTCCACCTACCGCTCCAAAAGCACAGTAACCTCGTCAACCTGAAGCACAAGCTTACTCGTCGCCCTAAAGCACAGTGACATTGTCGCTCAAAACACAGCCTTCTCGTCGCTCCTATGCACAGAGGCTTCGTCGTCTTCAAAGCATAGTCCACTCGTTGTCTGAAAGCATAGAGGCTCCGATGTCTCCAGAAGAACAATCTACTCGTCGCTTCAGAAGCACAGCATTACTCATACCTCGCATGAGGCACAGGAAGCATGGTCCCACTTAGTCGGTTTGCTTAAACCGACTCTCTCAAAGATAAGATTGGGATTAATCATTATTGATTTCTTATCAAAATTGATTTAAATCTTAGACGATGATCAATCAGAATCCAAATCTGAGATGAAATCCCAAGATTTACTCGGCTGCATCCGAACAAGCAAATCAGCACACGCCACGTGTCTCCTCCTTCGGTTATTTTGATAACCATCAGAGATCTCGATTGAGAAGAATCTCAATAACTGCCACGTGTCAGCACCGCAGAAGCCCGTGCCATACAATAATGGCAAATTTCTTTATATCTCAAAACCCTAATGCACATCGCACATGTACTCCATTTTCCTATAAATAGAAGGCATTTTTTTTCAACAAAGTAGAGACCACCGTATATCAAATCTCCAGCTGTCACGACCTGCACCCTGTATAGGGACATGAGAAGTGGGTACGTCCAGCCTACGATGCAGTATCGACGGTAGAAAGCTGTCCTAGGTTGCTAACTAATCTCATGCAGTGTATATAATGTACTTGTCCAGATATCAGCTCCTAATGGAGGACAAGGAAAGGATATGATATACTCAATCACAGTCTAAAGTACGATAAGATAACACAGAAGTTATACCTAACGAATTAAAGACAACAACAACTAACTACTAAAATAATACAACAACATCTCAAACAAACTTAATACAAACTCAATATCTTAACTTTAATACAACCAGTCAAACATGAAAGCTAAAGTAGTCTACTAGCTAATCTCCTGAATCACTCCTGAGAGTCGGGACCAAAGGTAGCTAATCCCTCGCCAGGTCCATGGTAAGTAGGGCATGTGTCCTGAGGATTATTATCTGTAATATTTTTAACAGGTCCAATCAGGACAGGAACGAGTACAACTCATCTAGAAAATCCAAGTAAATGACAAAGAACTATAAAGCAGTTATAGACAGTTTTATTGATGAGCATGGCAGTTTTATACAGGTAATGATGGCATAGAGAAACAGCAAGATACAAGAAAAGAAAGGTAACTAAAACAAGAGAAGAATCATGGCAATAAAGACGGTAATAAAAGCTAACTGAACTAGAATAATATGTATGAGTCCAGATAGTACAATATAAGTCTAATGTAATCCCAGTGTGAGTCAAGTCTATATAATCTGATACCAGATGATTTCGGTACAAGATGAGTCCAACAGTGATCAATGAATCCAGGGTAAGTCCAACTATGATCAACAGTGTGTTTTAAAATATCGAGGTCGACATGTAAACGGCTGTAGGTATCAGGCACATCTCTCACTGATCAGGCAAGAGATGGCTATGCTTCGGTAGATTCCAGTTGGAGATTCCGGATTTGGGGTATGTCTACATGTCTTACTCAATATTTCCCCGTCCAGCAAGTGAATCCAAATCGACAAAAGAATCGAGATGAGTCCGGCCAATACATGATGATTCCAGAAATGATTCTAGAATGATTCCAATGACTCCAGTAGTAGAGGCTAGTAAGTAAGGTATGTGTCGCATACATGAATCCAGAAATATCCATACGTGTGATACAGAGAATCACATAGAACTAACTAGAACTGAAATACAGTAATTGACAAATAAATGAGAGAACTATCAGAGAATGTACTGCCTGATACTCTGAAAAGAGTAGTGTAATATCAGATGTCTGTACCAGGGTCATAATGTCCTAAAATAGAGTAATACAGTATGACATGTCCAAAATGAAGGTAATAAATCTACAAACAATCTATATGAATTCTAAGCCAATCTAGGTCAAAGTCAAACTTGGTCAACACTACAGTAAACTAAGTCAAATCAGTCATATTAGGTCATAAGAAGTTAAACTAAGTCATACAAGGTCAAACAGGTAAACAAGTCTAATCTAGGTTAAAGTCAACTCTAATCAAACATTTAGTCAACTAGTCAACCATCTAGGG
>JANAVB010029313.1:0-18810 GCA_029216955.1 Iris pallida | reverse complement strand
GGCTGATCACCTGCTTTTTAATCCGTCATGACGTGCCATGTCCGGATCCATGATACTATTCGGGGATGGGGAAATTATTAGGGGTTATGTGATCAAAGCCTCCATGTCACTATTTTGCTAGCGCCACCCTCACCTCACGTAGGGTGTAGCAGATACCCCATGCCCAGGTTATCCAGGTTGGCCGGCATGACTCTCCGTTGAGGTTACCGCATTGCCGGGCCAAATGGATAACCCTACCATGACTCCCTAGCCGATCACATAGCGCTCCAATAATTCAAATCACATTTTACATTTATTGTCGTATCTTATATCCAGTTCAGCTTTACTTTCTGTACTTCTCACCATGCTATGATTTCATTTACTCACATGCTCTACCTTCCTTTATACTGTACCATGATTTGAGACTAAGTCCTGTTTGAAAGAAGGGTTATAACCCCGGTCCTTGTTGGTTCAAGGGTTGTAACTCGGCTTTCGAATGGTTTCCAAGTCGCCCTATATCCTTGTCTTGTATTTCATTATACTGTCTCTTATAGTATTTGTCAATTCATATGGAACTGTTGTTGGTGTTTGTACTTGCTCATTTTCCTGACAGGATACCGTTGACAAATTTTACAGATGTTTCTGAGACAGATGGAGACTCAGGCCAGGGCAGTGGCCTGATAGATTGGCCACTAGATTTTATACTCCCTGAGTAGTTAGCACTTGTTAGGCTTGACTGGACTGCGATCCAGCTTTGGATTTTAGATTGTAGTAGTTTATATATATTCTATGATTCTCTGGGTTGTTTGTGTATAGCTCTGGACTTGTGTGGATCTTGAACTTATTTCCTGTTTCATCTATCGTATTTCTTTCCATACTATCTACCTTAGTTTTACTTTGTGATTGAGACTGTATTGCTATGTCACATCCATTCGGAGTGTATATACTGTACAGGTACCTTTATCTGTTTTAGTCGTAGTATGTACAGACCCTATATACAGCGTTCTACCGCCGATTCTGCGGCGTAGGCTGGACGTACCCACTTCTCGTGCCCCTAATCAGGGTGCGGGTCGTGACAATGATCATAATGTTCCTTCAAGTTTTTCCATAAACAGCTGGGTCTTTTACTCTAGATATTCGAATTTCATCCCTTCATGGAGGTTATGTCGAATGAAAATCATTGTTTTTGCTTTGTTTTGTTCGCTTGTCTCATTTTTCTCTTTGATGGCATGAGCAAGGTTCTTTGCTCTCAAATGGATCTCAGCCTCAAGAACCCAAGTCAAATAATTTCTTCTAGAAATATCAAAAGCAGTGAACTCAAGCTTGGTGATGTTTGTCATGTCTAAAAAAGAAATATTAATTTAGAATATAATACACATACTCAAATACAAGTTTGAGTTTTATCAATTAGGCTTCAAGCCTAACATATTTTGTTTTTGCTTCAAGCCTTATATACAATATAGGTTTGGAGATGAAACTTCAGGTTCATCTAAATACAAAGCTCTAAGATATTTGCCATAAATTCACAAAATTTGGAGCTAATAAAATCACTATAGATGATCAAACCTAGATTAGTAAGCAATCCAGATAATTTTATCAAGGCTATTAATTAAAGGTAGAAATCAGTGGACAAAAAATTTAGTCAAAATTTGATAACATAATTAATGGGAATTAACCGCCAACTAGAAATCATTCAAAATAAAATGAAGTAACTGAAGTGATAAGAAACTGCATTTTTTTATATTGAAAATATACTCAAGACAAACATGATTATCAAACAAACCATAAACAAACGAATCCATAAACAAATATACTAAATATTTTGGCAATTGCATCTACTATTGGATATAATTTAAAAGTGCGTGGATAAACAAGACCACTATTATGAATAATTTTTGAATAAGTAAGCCATGACTTGGTGGAAAGCTTGCATTAGGTAGAGAAAGATAGTAGCAAGAAGAAATGTTAGGATGTGAAGTGCCAATTTGTTAAGAGCGATGATAGAAATTGGCGCCAGCTGTAGGAATAAGAAACCATCCTACTGCCATACGAATACATGAATAAAAATGACAGAAGTTGGACTTATAATTTCCTTGAGCAAAATCGTGCTGATAACGTATTATACTTTAGAGGAGAACAAGATAGAAAATATAGAAAAATATTTTTTTCTTCGTATATTCAACACTCAACTAGAATGGTCCTTTTATAGTCCTACAATAGAATGTTAAAGGCCATAAGTTACATGAGTTATGAAACCAAGGGCCATGAGTTACATAAGTTATGGAAACCATGAGACATCCATATTTACAACAGTTATACTATTTTCTGCAACTATTGTCACTTGTGACAACATTTGTAACACATCATATATACTATTTCTTTATTCGTGTAGCTTTTGGGTCACAAGATTTTTATTTAGGACAAAAAAGTACAACTAAACATTATAATTACATTATTTCAAATAGTAAATTTAGAAACACCGGGACAGGATTAACATTCAACCATATAATAAATTTATAATACCAATTACTGTAACGAAAAATTGTAATAAATACCAAATATCTGCAACATTTATTGTAATCAAAATAGCTACATTTAGTAGTTAGTTTGTAACTAATTGTTGGGTGTGACAATTACAACTATCTTTCTCTCTTAAAGATCATAATCGGTCTCCTTGTAAAAGGTCTCCTTGTAAGTTGTAAGAGCCTAATGGCTTCTGAATATATTGCAAACAAAAAAAATTTGTGGAGGGTTACATACATAATACAATTAGAGATTTTTCTTCTATCATAGTTCTTGATTTTTCATACTACAACAAGTTATCAGTGTGTAGCTCTATTACGAACACTTACAATCCACGATCATCCTCGAATAGAACGAGTAAATATGATCTAAAAAATTTATGATATTTTTTTTTTCACCTTAACAAGTAAAGAAAAAAAATCTCTAAAAAATAGATCCTTCTGGATCGAATCATCCAACAATGACTACTAATAGATCCTTCTAGATCGAATCAAACATCAATGGTTATCAATAGGTACTTTTGGATCAATCAACCAGCAACAACCGAGTCATTCACTCCGTCGAATAAAGTAGTCTCGCGGTCAGGTGGAGCCATGCAAAAGTTTGCAAGAATCAAACGTCGCTTACAGAAGTTTGTGAGAAGCAAACGTCGCATAAGGCTTAGAAGTTTGTTAGAAGCAAACTGTACGGAATATAGCAGCCCGTGGAACTTAGAAGTTCCACGAAATGTAATCCCGCAGAACTTAGCTCCACGGAATGGATCAGCTCCACGGAACAGATCTGTCTGTGGAACTTAGCTGTGCTACAGAAAATAGCATCTCTGCACAATAGAACAGTCCCATAATGGAGTTATCCCACATAAAACTATGTGAAATCTAGCCCCCACAGAAATCAGCTTCGCGGAACGCGGAGTAGAAAAGTCCCTTTGACCCCATTAACATATCCAAAAAAATTGTGCAAAATTCAGCCTCGTTGTCAGGGTCTTGCTATAAATTAAATTTGGCGACGGCATAATCCCGTTCTAATATTCCGGTAGAGACTCATTTTACCATAAGCAAAATATGGCTACGGTCTTCTCTTGTCATGCCATCGGAACCTCTTGATTTCTAACTCATTTTTTGATGTACGAAAATTATTTCTTCCTAAATTATAAGTAAATCCAAAGTTCATATTGAATATGAAGTTCACAAAAACCTAAAATTTGTAATATACCAATAAAAAGGGTAAGACATGAACTTTGCCATAGTACATATTTTAAAAAAATTGAAGTTCATAATATATCACTAAAGAAATCTAAGATATTAGCCTTGCCATGTGGTTAACATCATGGATTATTCTCCTCTCTTAAATGAAAAATACTATCTGGCCCGCAAAGGGGCCAGTCCACATGCCAGGTGGTCGAAGTCTATTGTGCCCCCCCCCCCCCCCCACATAGGCATGGATTCCAAGCAAGTTGACCTGTCAATAGCGGACCAACCCGCAAGCGGGCTAGCTAGCAGCGCTCCTCTTAAATATCACAACATATCTCCTTATAATAGTCTAAACGTTTCTTAGTATATTGTAAAGAAAAAAATTATTGAGGGTTCGTCCAAAATACAATTAAAAATTTCTCTCTCGCCCTTACTTGCTATCAAAGTTTTTCTGCATTTCTTCCTATTTACTTACCCCTACCTTTTAGACTACAACATGCAGCATCTTTTATAACAGTTTTTTTCCCCAAAAAAGTTTATTTACAGACCTAACAGCCCCCAAATTTGAGGGACTTTTATGTAATGAAAAAGTTGAGTCCACTAGAAGCCATTTCAACTTTGTACCCTAAACTATTTTTTGTAACAATTTGGTACCCAGATGTTATTTTGGACTAAAATGCCCCTACCCCTACCCCTAACCCTCCCCCCCTGCACGCTCTGGCCGCCCCCCCTGCTCACTCGCCCCCCCCCCCCCCCTGCTAGCTCCCCCCCCCCCCCCCCCCGCCCCCCACCCCCCCCCCCCCTGCTCACTCCGCCGCCCGCCCGCCCCCGCCTCTCCCCTAGGCCGCGGCAGCACGGGAGAGGGGGCTGGGGAGGGAGGGCGGGGCGGGAGGCGGGGCAGGGGTGGCCGAAGGTAGCAGGGGGGGGGGTGGAGGGCGGGGGGGCGGAGCTAGCAGGGGGGGGCGGCCAGAGCTAGCAGGGGGGGCCGGAGTGGGGAAGGGGGGGAGGGAAGGAAGAGGGAAGGGCATTTTCGGATTTTTTGAAAAATTAGGTATCAAGTTGAAAAAAAATAATAGTTGAGGTACCAATTGTTACGAAAAAAAGTTTATGGTATCAAGTTGAAAGGCGGAATAGTTGAAGGTAGCAAAGTGCAATTAATTAAAAAGTGGAATGTAACTATAAATTATATTAATAAGTGGGATAAAGTCAAAAAAAATCCTAATAAAAATATATAATACGTCTACGTGGTTGAATCTAGTGATGTTTCTCACTCGGTCAAAATCGCTAGAGTTCGACTTCGACGTTTCCATTTTTTTTCTATCGTAACGCGCGGTAGCACGGAAATGCCAGCAGTTTCCTTTTCTATCGTAACGCGCGATAGAACGGAAATGCCACCATGTAGCACTATATACGTACAAATACTACGTCACCGGCCGTCGCTTTTATGACACGTGGACTGGGAATACTCGTGACCGCTCGTTCCATGGCGGTTCGTGTACAGAGGCGGCTCGTCTTATTTCAGCGTAACACCACGTTGGCCCCACTTTTCCACTTCCCCCTCTCAATTTTTAATTAGTCACTTTTCTGAAGGATATAAGAAATTTAAAAAAAAAAAAAGGAGAGAGAAAGAGAAACGCTCGGGGTTTTGTTTTTTTTTTAGAATGCCGACATCGGTTCCCAATTAATGATGTAGGAAGATTCTAGCTGGTCCGGAAGGGTGGTCGAGTCCGAACCGGTAGTCCGTGCACCTCAGCAAACAAACCGGTTCGGTCAGATATTTTAGTAACATGCTGATTTTACGTATTTTATTATAAACTTATCACTGGATGTGAGAGTCTATTTTTTTCATCCACCAAAACTAAAATATTTATTCACCCTCCAATAAAATATTGACATGTGTCAAATTTTTTCGTCATAACTACTTTGAATGTTTACAAAATCACTTTCAAAGTGGTTTATGTTGAAAGCATTTGACATCTGTTAATATTTTATTGGAGGGTAAACAAATACACTAGTTTTCGCGGGTGAATAAGAATGGACTCCTAGATGTGATACAATTTATTGGTGTTTTCTATCTTATTTAAAAAACACCAATAATATCTATTTGATGAAAACTCAAAATGTTTACATTAAATCGGCAACTTTATGTTATATACGTGGTTTTCTAAAGTTGTATTTTACTCTTCTTTTATCAAAAACAACAACAGTAGCAAATAAAAAAAATAGTAATTTCGAAATTATAGACCAACAATAACGATTAAGAGTTATTCTTATCAGTTATAATATATATATATATATATATATATATATATATATATAGTCGGCCCTGGTCCAGGGCGTCAGGACGACTGTCCAGGACCTCCGGATCATGAAGGGCTAAAAAAATTAGTTTAAAAAATATATTAATAATTTTGTATCTCAAAATAGAACTAGTATATACCATGGTCCTTTTAGACATAAAGTTATTGTGGTGTAGTGGTTAATACTTTAGACTACTTACCAAATGTCCTAAATTCAATCCTTTGTTATAACTATTTTTTAAAAGTTTTTTATAATATTTTTTACATTATGTATGGAGACCTTATTTTGAAAGTTCGTCCTGGACCTCCATGAGCTCAGGACCGGCCATATATATATATATATATATAATATATATATAATATATATATATATATATATATATATATATATATATATAAAAAAAAAAATTCAAAACAATCTAACTATATTTTCTCACGTTAATAAATTCTTTTAAAATCCATACATGAATATTTTAAAAATCCTAAATATATTTAATATTAAATTATATTTAAAGTAAGATGATATTATCTAAAGAAGCACATATCCAAAATTCATATATATATATATATATATATATATATATATATATATATATATATATATATACTAGCATATGTGCACGTGCCTTGCACGTATTTTAACATTTTTTAATTAGTTTAGGAAGACTTTTAGGAAGATCAAAGGGTAGTCTTTCTAATTACTAAGTTGTCCTTATTAAAATTAATAAACTATTTTTAATTAGTATAAGTATGTAAGGATATTTTTGGAATTCAAAAGTTTCACCATCTTAAGTTTTCCTATTATATAGTAGAATAGATATGTGACAGTTTAATTAAAATATATTCAAAATATATTTTAATTTTAATTATAATATTTTTATTTAAATTCTTAATAATTATAGATTTTTTTTGATATATATAATGCACGTGAATATAATTATATATATAAACATTATAAATGATTCACTCCCAACCGTTTTCAAGTAAAAAATTATATTATTAGCGATAGCCCTTCAAGAGAAAACCGGCCGGTCCAGCCCGTTGGAGTGATGGTGTAGCCTAGTTGGGGCGGTTCTAACACCAGAAAATAGCTATAAATAGCAGGTGCAAGTGTTCATTCTTCCATCTCTCCGTCTCTCGAGCAACAAAAGAAAAGAGAGAAAAAATGTGTGGAGGATCAATCATCTCCGACTTCATCGCTTTCAAAGATTCCCGGAAGCAGCTCCATCAAGAGCACTCCTACTACTTCCAAACAACCGAAGGTCACTCCACTACTTTCTTCCCTATTCTCAAATTTCCTTTTTCTTCTTGCTAATTTTTTGAGAAAATAATAAATATAAAAATTTGATTCAGAATGTAGAGCAGTACCAGAAAGACGAAAAGGCCCCCGGCCGTGGACGGAGGAGGAGCGGAGGTGAGCAGCACCGCCGTGGTCGGGCGGCGGAGGACCGGATACAGAGGCATCCGCCGCCGGCCGTGGGGGAAGTGGGCCGCCGAGATCCGGGACCCGCGGAAGGGGTCCCGCGTGTGGCTCGGGACCTACGCCACCGCCGAGGAGGCCGCCAGGGCCTACGACGCGGCCGCCAGGGAGATCCGCGGCGCCAAGGCCAAGGTCAACTTCCCCGACGACCGACCCCCCTCCGAGCCGCCCGCGCCGAAGCGGCGCCGCGCCGGAGCCGATGCTGCGGCCGTGTCCGAGGGGTCGGTCTCGTCGTCGGCGTCGGCTTTGGATGTGGAGCTGAGGGAGCAGATCTCGAGCTTGGAGTCGCTGCTGGGCCTGGAGCACGAGCCGGCTGAGGAGCTGCCGGTGGTCGGTGGCACGTGGGCGGACGTCGGGATCTGGGCTGATGATTTTGTAATGGACGGCTGAGATTGGTATGATGAAGGGTTTTTAAGTAAATAAACGTTTGTAAATAGTGAACTTAAATTCTGGACCTACTCAGACTGTACGGAGAAGCAAGTTATCTTCTATTTACCAATATGTCCATTTTGCTTTTAATTCTGCTACTGTTTGTGGAAACTTTCATTTTGTGTATTTGAAAGTAGAGAAAATCTATTATACAAAACACAAAGGTTTTTGAATCCTAGGGCTGACTGTATCAAGATAAAGAGTGGTTGATATTTAATTTTGGTGAATCAACGGTTGTGGAATTTTATGGGAAATTCAAATAGTGGGGTTTGCACTCATAATGGTTGTGGATGAGCATTATTGAGAGTGGGATTTTATGGGGAATGAGCATTATTGAGAGTGGAGTTTTATGGGAATCCAAAGAGTGGGGTTTGCACTCATAATGGTTGTGGATGAGCATTATTGAGAGTGGAGGCCTCATAATTATTATTGTTTGTTTAAAATTGGGGGTCCAAAATTTTGAGGAGGAATACCTTAAATGAACCATGTCCTATGGGCACGGGTTATGACTAGTAAATTAATAAACTAATCAAGTACTTAATCCACAAGAACGAGATTATTTTAATTTTAATTTTCTGAAAATAATTTGAATAGTAACTTTATTGTAACAAAAGGGTCGACTATATAAAAAAGTTTGGAGATACCTAGTTATCAGAGTTGTCTTGGATTTATAATGTTTGGTACTTATATTTTTGATGCCTGTATGAATAAGTTTTTCTATAAAAAAAGATTGCAAAGGCGTTGGCAAATAACAAAAGGTATTATTAATTATGAGTTGTACATGTCTATATTCCCATAAAGTAACACGTGACAACATTAGTAAGATTATTAATTTTTGAAATTAGCACATAGCAATTAGCAAATTATTTATCATGTAGACTTTTATTATTCAATTATTTCTTTCGAAGATACATCTACATCTCTTATCAAGTGCTATATTTTAATTTTAGGATGTCTAGACTCTAGACTGTCTTTCCACACGCCCCGGATTAGACTGAAACCCCAACATATATGTCTTCAATTTATTTATTTTCTATGAGAGAAAATAGCCTTTAGCGAAGTCTAGTTCTAACTCCATAGTTCTAAACAAAAATTATTTAGTCGTCATAGAAATATACGTGACGCTTGGTTGAGAAGCTTCCATCAACTGCCATAATTGTTTCTAAACTACCTACTACAACAATTAGCCCTCATTTTTACTATTATATAGAGGTTTAAAAAAATGATCATCTAAGTTGTATGTATATAATTTAATAAGTAATATTATTCCTCCTACTAAAGTATTTTTCCAAATCATACATTCTTTTGTGGCAGCTGACGTAGCAACTAATATGGTAGTTGGCATTGTAAATTTTAATCAAAAATTAATTATTTTTTTAACTTTAATATTGATGTTAGTTTAATTTTAATATTAATGTTAGTGTTAATTTTAATTTTAACATTAATATTATTGTTAATTCTAATGTTAATGTTAATTTTAAATTTGTTATATCAGATGTCTCGTCATCTGCTACATAAGAATGGATGGTTTGGAAGGATACCTTGGAGGAATGAATATCAATTTGATAATTTGATAATTAAGAAAAATGAATAAATTTTATTTATTAATAAATTTGTATGAAATCATAAAAGCATAGTATAATTATCCAAGTACTTGATATTATTTAACTAAACATATCAGGAATTTTAAAAATATTACTACTATTATAGAAAGGCTTCAAACGGCTCTGAATGAGTCATCTAATCCCTATGTATATCATTGAGTAATTAAGAAAAAAAGAATAAATTATAATAATTTCTAGAACTTAACAAATGTGTGTGAATTACAAAAGGGCTTCAAAACGATTCAAAAAGTCGTATAATATATCATTGCATAATTAAAAAATACTAATTAATTCATGTTCCTTACCAAAACATATATGAAATCCTAAAATCTATACATAATTAAGAAAAAAAAAAACTAATTAAAACCTAAATCATAACAAAACGGTGTATGAAAATCCTAAAATTGTGATATTAACTAAATACTAGTATTATCTAACTAAACGTATATCCAAAGTTATACGAACATATCTATAAATAAGATATTTTTTTATGAAAGTTACTTGCTTAAAATGTGAACATGAGTAGTATCTATGAAAAATTCTAATTAAATTATATTCGAACCATATTTAAAATATTTTAATATTATCTTACGAACAATATATCCAAAGCCCTAGAAATATATATGCAACAATTTCTAATTAAAATATAGAGTTATTTGTATATACCACCCCCCCCCCCCAAATTGCTAATCATATTTCTAATTTTCCTCCAATTTTATTTTAATTAGTGTAACCCCCCCAATTCTATGGTAAATTGTGTCATGCCCCAGAACTAGAATACTGGAGAGCGGGGGCAGACACAGTCAGCTACGTATAAAGAAGTGCATTCCACCTCCATATACAGTCACGGCTGTCTAGATGTATGAGGGTTTTCTACAAGCCAACAGTCTCTTATGGTCAAGAACAAGCCTAGTGTCTCAATCTCAAGCAAATAATAATAGTTACAAGATGTTAGACCATCAGATAATCAATAGTAAGGCGTCCCATACATTTCATATACAGATGATCATGAAGCTAGTCGTACAAAATGCGAGGACTAGCAAGAGTTTTAGTCATACATGATCAACCCTAGGATTTGTTAATCATGTTACAGCCCGTAGGCGGACGAGAAATATAAGTATTCAACACGAGCTAACACTTGCTCGGCGGCTAAACGCCTCAAAAGAATAATTTACAATGGAGTGGGAGAGCAAAATAAAACCCACTCGTTGCCAGGGTTTCTTCTAGTGTTCACCATCTGGCTGGAAGGCAGGTAGATCCTCGGGTGCTGCTCCAAAATCTGGCCATACAAAACCAGCTGGGTCAGACCCCAGAAAGAGCAAGTGCCACAAGGGAGGCTTCACTTAAGAACTAAAACCAGCATATTCACATGAGAACATAAATGAAATAACAAAAGACATGAGTTAGAGAAAACAGGGTGATAAACGATAAGATAACCAAAGGACGATTCCGGTAACCAAGTTACAACCCGTAAACCAAAAAAGGACCGGAGTTGTAACCCTTCACCTGAACAGAACTTAGTCTCTAACCAATTATCGACAAGTAAAACATACACAAGCATGTCCTGAGATAGCCATGTACTGGATCTAGGCAAGACTAGACAAGATAGGACTCCATCCAACATTCACGGCCAAGCAAAGAGTACGGCTTGATACTTTAACTAACTAGGGTTATCACAAGCCTAGTTACTAGCAAGATGCAATGAGATATTCCTACGGCCACAAGCCCTGCAGACTATCCAGGTTATCCAGGCGCAAGTTCATGTAAGAGTTGGTAGCGGATACATTGCCCAGGAGACAAATGTACCTCTTGTTCATATAATAGTGGGTACATCGCCCAGGAGACAAATGTACCCTAAGAGACTTATTAGGTGACTTGGAGCGCAACACATGACAGTGTGCATATTACTTATTTCAAAAAGTGCCCCACATGACAGTGGGCTGGAAATGTGCCCTACTCGTCGGCAGGCTACAAGTCCATCAGAGAAGGTACCCAGATAACGGGATTGCTTGTAGCCGGAATACCTCTCTATACGAACTACTTGATCAATCTAGTCATTAACCTAGTCAGATTTAGTATGAATTCCTGACCGTGGTAACCAGGGACACAAGACCTAGACATGATGCGAAAACAAGAATGGTAGCTTATACATGCACATTCAATACAATCACCCACGGTATCAAGATGAGAATTTACTTAGCATGTCAAGTTAGCCGTCGCAACAGCGTTCAAGGTTATATGTCAAGATTACTTGTCAGGGGTACACCACAATGGGTCACCATTATGTCATGTTACTTGTACTTGTTACTTGTTAGGAGCGTGCCACGACGGGCCGCCATCATGGTTCATTACATATTTATCATCATAGCGTGTTCACATATCATGCCATAGTTATGTCGTATATCATTACACAAGCTAACATGTAGGTAAGAAGAGATGTAATCCTGAGTGCACCCTAACGGGCCACCGTTTAAGAAAGAAAACATGGCATAAGGTGTAAAGTACAATAGAGCCGAAAAGACATAGCAACTTGCATCATAAAAGAAGGAAATGCATAAAAGAAAAATGCCAAACATCGTGCGTCCAAGGGCTATACGCCCACAGGTTCTATGCGCCTACATGAAGGCTATCATATGCCAAGTCGTGCCAAGCTTTGCCGCAACTCGCACAAATCATGTCGCGTTCTCATACATAGAAAACCGTGCCATGACTAACCAAATCATGCTAAGTCGTACCAAGTCGCGTCGCGGCTTGCACGAGTCGTGTCATGCCCAGCCGTAGCACGTACGAGTCGTGTCGTGTCATGTCATGCCAAGCTGTGGCATGCACGAGTTGTGTCGTGATCGTGTGAGCAACCCATGGAAAGGTCATGAAACAACTGGCCAAAAGGGTACAAAACCCAAAAGATCTCAAAATGCCCAAAGGAAGGTGGCTCTGGCCACTATGCGCCCAAAGGGGAGCCATATGCACCCACTAGGGCAGCCCCTATACGCCCAAGGTGGGTGGCCTATGCGCCCAAAGAAGGTGAGCAAGTCCCTTGGCTAAGTGCCAAGGAAAAGACAAGGTGCTGTGACATGCTTTAGAAAGCTATACGCCAACACAAGGCTATGCGCCCACATGGAACGCACATATGCGCCCAAAGGGGGCATACTTATGCGCCCAAAGGGGAGGGAGGATTGCTTTGGGCGCATGGCAAGTTCATGCGCCCAAGCACTGCTCTTCTTCCCGACAAGTCCGGAAAGAAAACGCAAGAAGGCCGTGGCTTCCGAGCTTCGCCAAATTTTCATCTGGAGTCCAAATTCGGACTTCCATAGGTCAAAATGGGGTACAACGAAATTCTCTATGACATGGAACCATCAAAACATGCAAATGAAGAAGTTAAATAGATCAAAACTTCAAAAATCCAAAAATGACAATTTTCTAGATCTACAAAAATTCATGCACCAAAATAAAAATCTTCAAGTTCTAAAATGATTAGAATCATGCTAAGAAGCCATTGGAACCATCAAAATGGGTCCTCAAGTGGAAGCAAGATGTACTTGCCTATGGAGGGGGAGAGGCTTTAATGGAGAAGAAGAAGAAAATATGGGGAATAATGAGGAGAGAGAAAAGTAGGTGGGTTTATAAAGGAGATGGTGGTAGGTAGGGGTTTAACATGTTGAACCAAGGGAAAAAATAAACCAAGCTAAACAAAATGAACCAAGTCAAACCATGACATGCCATGATGAACCTAAGCAAGATTATGAACCTAAGCAAGATTATACCAAAATTAGCTAGTAAGGCAAGATAAGTAAATACGGGTCAGAATTCCGTACACGTATACTGGAAATACGTATAACGGAAAATGGGGGTGACAACTCTACCCACCTTAAAAGAATTCCGTCCTCAAAATTTAATCAAGAGGCTAGAGATGTCGAACAAGCTATACTAATCATAGACAAGTTATAACTAAGAAATCAATCAAGCAATCATTCATGCAAGCAATGAAGTTGAAGGCATAAGGCTTAAGAAGACATCCTGCTAGAAACCTCTCTGCCGGTTCTGAATCTGAGCTTGGGTCTGGGAATACTGTTGGGGTCTCTGCTGCTGGAATGCTTGAGCCTGAGGCGGCAATGGCCTAGAAGGCTGGTACTGCTGTTGCTGTACTGGTGCTGGTCCCCTCACCGAGGGACTAGTCTGGGCCGATGAGGAGGAACCAGCCCTATTCAGACAGGACCCTATCTTGTGGTCCGGTGCCCCACAAGCCAAGCACAATCTTTGTGCTCTGCAACACTCAGAAACAACGTGTCCTGGCTTCCCACAATGAGTGCAGCCCATTACGGAAGACTTCTTCTGCTTCTGTTGCTGAGGATACGCCGGCGTGGAATGCTGAACCGACGTAACTGAATTCGCCCTTCGAGAAACTCCAATAGTCAAAGCCCTAGCTGCCAGGGCTGGTGCTGAGGACAGATCCATCTGCCCATGGGACCGCTTCCGTCCTCCAGTTTTTCCACTATTCTCTGGGAGGTATACTCATGCCTCCTAGCTGCTAGCAAAATATCATCAAAAGTCTGATGCTCAAACTGCTCCACTGCTAGAATGATCTCTAGGTGGAGTCACTGCTGGAACCGCTGCACTCGGTCAAATTCGGTCGCCACCAAGGTGGGAGCAAACCGGCTAAGTCTTGAAAACTCGGTCGTATAACCGTCGACCTCCTGCTCATGCTTCAAATTGGTGAACCTCGTCTGTAGGTCGTACCGAGCTACAGTATCGAAGTACTTGATCTGAAACTTATCACTGAATATCGCCCATGGGACAGGCGTCGCCAACCTAACTGCTATCATCGTCCACCAGGTGCGGGCTAGGTCCAATAACTATTGGTGCACTACAGTTACCTCCTCTTCCTCTGGAGTCTTGGCTGCTCCCAAGATAATCTCGATGTCCTGGAGTCAGGCATCAGCTGCGATCGCGTCCTCACTACCGTCAAAGAAGGGAGGTCCAGGCGCTTGAAATTGTTGGCTGCACTGTTACCTTGATAACCAACTCTGTCCATGACTGTCTGTACCGTCTGGTGCAGGGCATCACCTCGACGATCCTGTGATGCAAACAATTCCCTGATGAGACCCACTAGGGTTCCATTGTCAGGCTGTGCAGGCTCGACGGGTTGAACTGGGGGCTCTGGATCCCCGTAATGCATAACTCGAGAGGCTTCTCCAGAATGCTGGGCTTGGTCTCCAGGTTGCTGCTGGTACACTGGAGGTGCTCCGCCTTGCTGATCGGTAGGACCAGGAACAATGCCGCTGAAGAAACAATAAGGAAGGACCATGATAGATCGAGGATATAAATATGTGATCAGTTCAAGATTTCAGAAAGAATAGAAGACAAGATGAGAGATCAAGGGCGAGTATTGATTGAGATATCTATCCGGTAAAAACCCTCACACATCTTAATTTACAAGACCTGCATGGGCCACCACTTAAACCGTGTCACACCCAGAACCAGAATACTCGAGAGCGGAGGCAGACACAGCCAGCTATGTATAAAGAAGTGTATTCCACCTCCATATACGGTCACGGCTGTCTAGAAGTATGAGGATTTTTCTAAAAGCTAACAATCTCTTATGGTCAAGAACAAGCCTAGTGTCTCAATCTCAAACAAATAATAATAGATACAAGATGTTAGACCATCAGATAATTAATAGTAAGGCGTCCCATACATTTTATATACAGATGATCATGAAGCTAGTCGTACAAAATACGAGGACTAGCAAGAGTTTCAGTCATACATGATCAACCCTAGGATTTGTTAATCATGTTACAGCCCGTATGCAGACGAGAAATATAAGTATTCAACACGACCTAACACTTGCTCGGCGGCTAAACGCCTCAAAAGAATAATTTACAATGGAGTGGGAGAGCAAAATAAAATCCACTCGTTGCCAGAGTTTTTCTAGTGTTCACCATCTGGCTGGAAGGCCGGTAGATCCTCGGGTGCTGCTCCAAAATCTGGCCATACAAAACCAGCTGGATCAGATCCCAGAAAGAGCAAGTGCCACAAGGGAGGCTTCACTTAAGAACTAAAACCAGCATATTAGCACATGAGAACATAAATGAACTAAAAAAAGACATGAGTTAGAGAAAACAGGGTGATAAACGATAAGATAACCAAAGGACGATTCCGGTAACCAAGTTACAACCCGTAAACCAAACAAGGACCGGAGTTGTAACCCTTCACCTGAACAGAACTTAGTCTCTAACCAATTATCGACAAGTAAAACATACACAAGCATGTCCTGAGATAGCCATGTACTGGATCTAGGCAAGACTAGACAAGATAGGACTCCATCCAACATTCACGGCCAAGCAAGAGTACGGCTTGATACTTTAACTAACTAGGGTTATCACAAGCCTAGTTAGTAGCAAGATGCAATGAGATATTCCTACGACCACAAGCCCTGCAGACTATCCAGGTTATCCAGGCGCAAGTTCATGTAAGAGTTGGTAGCGGATACATCGCCAAGGAGACAAATGTACCTCTTATTCATATAATAGTGGGTACATCGCCTAGAAGACAAATGTACCCTAAGAGACTTATTAGGTGACTTGGAGCGTAACACATGACAGTGTGCATATTACTTATTTCAAAAAGTGCCCCACATGACAGTGAGCTGGAAATGTGCCCTACTCGTCGGCAGGCTACAAGTCCATCAGAGAAGGTACCCAGATAACGGGATTGCTTGTAGCCGGAATACCTCTCTATATGAACTACTTGATCAATCTAATCATCAACCTAGTCAGATTCAGTATGAATCCCTGACCGTGGTAACCAGGGACACATGTCCTAGATATGATGCGAAAACAAGCCTGGTAGCTTATACAAGCACATTCAATACAATCACCCACGGTGTCAAGATGAGAATTTACTTAGCATGTCAAGTTAGCCGTCGCAACAGCGTTCAAGGTTACACGTCAAGATTACTTGTCAGGGGTGCACCACAACAGATCACCATCATGTCATGTTACTTATACTTGTTACTTGTTAGGAGCGTGCCACGACGGGCCGCCATCGTGGTTCATTACATATTTATCATCATAGCGTGTTCACATATCATGGTTATGCCGCATATCATTACACAAGCTAACATGTAGGTAAGGAATAGATATAATCCTGAGTGCACCCTAACGGGCCACCGTTTAAGAAAGAAAACATGGCATAAGGTGTAAAGTAAAATAGAGCCGAAAAGACAGCAACTTGCATTAGGGGTGAGCATTCGGTTTATTCGGTTTAAACCGAACCGAATAACCCAAAACTGAACTGGACCGAAACCGAATAAGCAAAACCGAAACCGAATTGGTCCAAAAACCGAATCAAACCGAACCGAATTAAATCGTTTCGGTTTTCGGTTTATTCGGTTTATATTCATATTTTATTGATTTTTTGAGCTTTTTTTGTTAATTTATATAGTAACTAAATATACATAGACATATTTAGTATATACCTATATATATTAATACTTATATATATAGTACACATACACACACACACACACACACACACACACATATATATATATATATAAATTAATTAATTAATTTTCTTATTCGGTTTTCGGTTTTGGACCGAAACCGAAACCCAAAACCGAAACCGAAACCGAATAAGAAAATTTAGTATTTTCAAAACCGAAACCGAACCGAATTTTTTTTAAACCGAACCGAACCTCTTATTCGGTTCGGTTCGATTTTCGGTCCAAAACCGAATAATGCTCACCCCTAACTTGCATCATAAAAGAAGGAAATGCATAAAAGAAAAAAATGCCAAAACATCGTGCGTCAAAGGGCTATGCGTCCACAGGGTTCTATGCGCCTACATGACGGCTAACATATGCCAAGTCGTGCCAAGCCTTGTCGTGGCTCGCACAAATCATGTCGCGTTCTCATACATAGAAAATCGTGCAATGACTAACCAACTCGTGCTAAGTCGTGCCAAGTCGTGCCGCGGCTTGCACGAGTCGTTTTATGCCTAGCCGTGGCACGTACGAGTCGTGTTGTGTCGTGTCATGCCAAGCTGTGGCACGCACGAGTTGTGTCATGATCGTGTGAGCAACCCATGGAAAGGTCATGAAACAACTGGCCAAAAGGGGCATACTTATGCGCCCAAAGGGGAGGGAGGATTGCTTTGGGCGCATGGCAAGTTCATGCGCCCAAGCACTGTTCTTCTTCCCGACAAGTCTGGGAAGAAACGCAAGAAGGCCGTGGCTTCCGAGCTCCGCCAAATCTCCATCCGGAGTCCAAATTCGGGCTTCCATAGGTCAAAATGTGGTAGAACAAAATTCTCTACGACATTGAACCATCAAAACATGCAAATGAAGAAGTTAAATAGATCAAAACTTTAAAAATCCGAAAATGGCAATTTCTTAGATCTACAAAAATCCATGCACCAAAATGAAAATCTTCAAGTTCTAAAGTGGTTTAGAATCATGCTAAGAAGCCATTGGAACCATCAAAATGGGTCCTCAAGTGGAAGCCAGATGCACTTGCCTATGGAGGGGGAGAGGCTTTAATGGAGAAGAAGAAATTATGAGGAATAATGAGGAGAGAGAAAAGTAGGTGGATTTATAAAGGAGATGGTGGTAGGTAGGGGTTTAACATGTTGAACCAAGGGAAAAAATAAACCAAGCTAACCAAATGAACCAAGTCAAACCATGATATGCCATGATGAATCTAAGCAAGATTATGAACCTAAGCAAGAATATAACGAAATTGGCTAGTAAGGCAAGATAAGTAAAAATACGGGTCAGGATTCCGTACATGTATACTGGAAACACGTATAACGAAAAACGGGGGTGACAAATTGCAAACGAACCCTCTTTAGATTTTTCTTTTTGCATTTGAAGACCTTTTGTTTAAAAAAAATCCCATATTTTAATTTTTGTTCAGTTTGCACCACTGCCGTTAAAAGCCGTTAAAATACGTCTAAAAATATGATTTTACCCCCCCCTCCCCCACTCTCTCCCCCTCTATCTCCGGTGGTGGGAGCTTGTCAAGCGGGGCCGACCAGAGGAGAGGGGAGGGTGGCTGGCCGGCGGGGGAGGAGGGGCGGGTTGAGCTAGGGGTGAGCATTCGGTTAATTTGGTTCAAACCGAACCGAAAATTGAATTGAACCAAAAATCGAATAAGCAAAACTGAAACCGAACAGAATTGGCCCATAACCGAATCAAACCGAACCGAATTAAATCGGTTCGATTTCGTTTTATTCGGTTTATTCATTTTTTTGTTTATTTGCACATTTTTGTTAATATATAGTACTTAAATATACCTAAATTTATT